>JARYGA010041167.1:0-60599 GCA_030545235.1 Helianthus tuberosus
ATTGCCATGTACAAGACCAAGTTGCAGATGGCCCAAGAAGCTCAGGATCCTAATTTTGACAGGAGCAACTGGGACATGGAGGGCTGGAAGGCTAGGCTGGCTGAGTTGGAGGACGAAGAAGAGGCTGATGAGGTTCTGGCAATCGAGCCTGGTGGCAGTGGCAAGGATCAGGGTGGAGAAGCAGGCGGAGCTGGTGAAGGTGATGCAGCGAAGGTGTAAGCTGCATGAATGGGCGATGATGGACACTTCTAGACATAGCCGGAGCCCATTTTTTAAGTTTGGTTGTTTGGTTATGATGTTTTTGTTGAACAATGATGGGTTGTAATAACTTTAGACAATAGTTTCTAGGATGAAGGATCATGGATCCTTGAACAATAGGCAGGATAATGGGTGGTGGATGGATCCTCTGTTTGGGGGACGAAGCCACTCGTTATCCTTCCTCCTTTTATTTCCTGCACTACAAAGACCCGTAAACAATGGACACCCTTTGCCAACCCATGTGGACGGGCCACGTTTTGCTGGTAGAAATGTGGGTTGGCAATTTTGATGACCTTAAAGGGTTTAACATTTTGTGAATAAAATAACTCTAACTTTTTGGCTATCTCCCGTGTTACTATCCTTGTTAGTACTTTACTTTTCAATTGTTGTGATATATATTTTGTCTAAACTTATCAAGTAAAGAAAAAACTTAATAAATTCCCTCAAAAAGTTTAGGATATGTTCAAGGATCACATATCCTATAGTTGACAAGTTCCGAAAAGTAGTATATTTTAAGGATCACAAGTTCAGTTGTCAAAGGATAAGGGTTACTCAAATGAATAATGAATAAAATCAAAATAGTTAAGGATCATACCTGAGAATCCAAGTTAGGATCCTAACCTTTAACACTTATAATCAGGATAACCCAAAAGACAAACCTTAGTAGAAGGTAAGGATCAAAGATCCTTGGTCATTTGTCTCCAAAAACCTGAAATGGGATACAACTTGGGACTAAGCCAATATAAGATAAGAGTTAGTAACTGGGGACAAGCCCAACAATTCTGGGGACAAGCCCAATATACTGGGGACAAGCCCAAAGGATAATTGGGGACAAGCCCAAAGGATAACTGGGGACAAGCCCAAAGTATCGTATGTAAACTGGAGTATGGCCCTTACTGGCGACTATCCAAACTTAGTGACATGAAAATGCCAAAACCTTAGCTAACGTGAAAACGTTAGAAACCTTAGGAACGGATGTATGGTACGTCTACCATTATACGTAGGATCCTGAATATAGCCAGTACAATGAAATTGTCAGCCCCTAAAGCGAGTACTGGTCCCATTTCCATGAACTATACCAGGATCATCGTGCGCTACTGGCGAAACTGGGGACAGGCCCAAACTGGGGTCAAGCCCAAATAACTGGGGTCAAGCCCAAATAACTGGATACTTCTCTGTGGATACTCAATCCTTAGACAAGGATACCAGAACCTTCAAAACTCAGAATCAAGTGAAAGGAGGATAAAGGATGCAGGATCCTTATCCTTATATAAGAGAATAAAAGAATGAAATAGTTTGAGATTAGAATGTTACCAAAATGAGGATCATCTGTTCTGTAAGGATCCTTCAAGGATACTTGTCATGTAAGGATCATGAATTGATATGCCCCCTTTCCTGCTTCAGCTTCAATCAAATAAGGGCCTTCCCATTTTGGTGCCAACTTTCCATCAGCAGGATTGGTGGTATTCTGAAATGCTTTCCTTAAAACTATATCACCAACTTGGAATTTCCTGATCCTGACATTTTTGTTGTAGGCTCCAGCCATCCTTTGTTGATAACTAGCCATCCTTATCCATGCCAAATCCCTGATTTCTTCTATAGTATCCAAGTCTTGAACCAAGTTTTCAACATTTTCTTCAGGATCACGAATGCTTGTTCTTGCAGTTGGAACCACCATCTCTGTAGGGATCACTGATTCTGCCCCAAATACCAAAGAAAATGGAGTTTGGCCAGTAGCATTCTTGGGAGTTGTCCTATCGGCCCAAAGCACATAAGGTAGTTCTTCTGCCCATTTTACTTTCTTGGATCCAAGCTTCTTCTTCAAATTGTTGATGATGATCTTGTTGGATGATTCTGCCTGACCATTAGCTTGTGGGTGGACTGGTGTTGATGTTATCATCTTAATCCCCCAGCTGTCACTAAAGTTAGTAGTTCTATTCCCAATAAATTGGGATCCATTATCACAAACAATTTCAGAAGGGATACCAAATCTAGTAATAATGTTTCTTTTAATAAAGGATATAACTTCCTTTCTCTGACTTGAGCAAAGGCTTCAACCTCTATCCACTTGGAGAAGTAATCAGTCATAGCAAGCATGAATACTTTTCCACCAGGTGCCTTAGGAAGCTTACCAACTATATCCATTCCCCACCTCATAAATGGCCAAGAAGAGGATATAGGATGCAAAAGTTCTGCTGGTTGGTGAAGGATATTACTGTGTCTCTGACAAGGATCACACTTCTTGGCATACTCCACAGCATCCTTCTTCATAGTGGGGCCAATAGTATCCTGTCCTCAGGATCCTTGAGAATAATGCCCTGCCCCCAGTGTGGTTTCCACAATCTCCTTCATGGAAATCCTTTAGGACTTCTTGGATTTCAGGATCCTCAATGCATCTTAGATATGGTCCTGCAAGAGATCGTTTATACAACATATTATTCAATATTGTAAATTGAGATACCTTAATTTTGAAAGCCCTAGGGTTTTCTCATGTAGGAATCTCTCCATGTTGTATGTATCTCATGATTGGGAGGATCCATGATCCTGAATGAGATTGAGTATCATCATTAGGGATGATTGCAGAATCTTCTCCTATCTCCATAGCTACATGATCCTCGATAGTAGGGGTCAGGATATGAATAATTGGGATCTTGATATCCTCCGGGATCTTCAAGGATGATCCTAGATTGGCTAATGCATCAGCCTCTGCATTCTCTTCCCTTGGTACATGTGTCAAACTATAGGAAACAAAAGAGAGTGCCAATTTTTTGACTATCTCTAAATATTTGATTAGCTTTTCACCTTTAACAGCATATGATCCATTAAAGTGATTAGTGATTAATAACGAATCTACATGTACCTCAAGATACCTGATCCTCATATGCTTAGCAATTTGCAAACCAGCTATCAAGGCTTCATACTCAGCCTCATTGTTGGTAGTTTGAAATTCACAAGCTATGGAGTGGGGTATTATGTCCCCCTGTGGCGATTTTAGTAGTATTCCAAGCCCTGTTCCTTTTTACATTAGAGGCTCCATCAGTGAAGAGTATCCAAGGATCCTTAGTTTCTTCAAGCTGTTGGACTTCTAACTCAGCTTCCTTTTGCAAATCACTACTAAAATCTGCCACAAAGTCAGCTAAGGCTTGGGATTTGATGGCAGTCCTTGGTTTATATCTTATATCATATGCACTAAGCTTCACTGCCCACTTAGCCACCCTTCCTGACATTTCAGGTTTCCTAAGAACATTCTTAATTGGAAAATTAGTCTTAACAATAATGGCATGGGTCTCAAAATAATGTCTCAATTTAGTAGATGCCATTATTAATGCAATGATAAGTTTCTCTAAGTGTGAATACTTGGATTCAGCATCAAGTAAACTCTTACTTACATAATAAACAGGATGTTGTGTACCTTGGTGATCCTTAACAAGGACCACACTTACTGCCTTTGAGGATACTGCTAAGTATAAGGATAATATATCCCCTTTTTCTGGTTTCATCAAGGCCGGGGCTGAGGATAGGTAATCCTTAAGAGCTTTGAGGGCACTTTCATGCTTCTCAGTCCATTCAAACTTCTTGTTCTTCCTCAGGATGTCATAGAATTCCTTGCACTTTTCTGAGGATTTGGATATGAACCTGTTCAAGGCTGCGATCCTGCCTGTCAATCTTTGCACATCCTTAGCATTGGCAGGAGATTTGATGTTCACAATAGCCTTGATTTGCTCTGGACTTGCTTCAATGCCCCTCTTTGTCACCATATAGCCTAAGAATTTACCTGCCTTAACACCAAAATGACACTTGGAAGGATTTAGTTTCATATTAAATTTATCAAGGATATTGAATGCTTCCTCCAAGTCTTTAAGGTGATCCTCAGCTTTCTTGGACTTAACCACCATGTCATCAATATAGACTTCCATAGTGTGTCCAATTTGTTCCTTGAACATCATATTGACAAGCCTTTGATAAGTAGCACCTGCATTCCTTAGTCCAAATGGCATAGCAATATAACAGTATATATCAGTTGGGGTCATAAAGGCTGTATCCTCTTGATCGGATGGTTCCATCTGAATTTGCTGAAATCCAGATGAAGCATCCATAAAAGTCAACAACTCATGACCCGCGGTAGCATCCACCATGGAGTCAATGTGGGGTAATGGGAAAGGATCCTTGGGACATGCCTTGTTTAAATCAGTAAAATCGACACATACCCTCCACTTTCCATTTTTCTTTTGAACAACAACCACATTGGCTAACCATCTTAGATACTTAACCTCTCTTATCATACCTGCCCGAAATTGTTTATCTAATTCTTCCTGGATAATAGCATTCCTTTCAGGTGCAAACTTCCTCCTCTTTTGATGTATAGGCTTGAATGACCTGTCAATGCCAAGCTTATGAGTAATTATATCCTTAGATATACCTGTCATGTCTTCATGTTTCCAGGCAAAAGTGGATTTTCTCCTCTTAAGGAAGGATACTAGATCTTGCTCAATGTTGCTAAGGATCCCTGATTCTATGAAGACTATGGATTCAGGATCATGAGGATTTCTTTTACACCCTGCTCTCTTGCCTCCAAGACATTTCTTGAAGGATACTTTAATTGCTATTGATCCCTTGGTCTTGAGGCTGGCTTCATCGATGATGTATAACAATTCTTAGCCTCTTGTTGATCACTCTCAATTTTCACCACTCCCCATGGACTTGGAAGCTTTACACACTGATGATAGGTGGATGGAACTGCCTTCATATCATGTATCCATGGCCTGTCAAGGATAACATTACAACAAGATAAGCAATCTATAACACAAATTTTTTTATAAGAATGCAATCCTTCAATATAGATTGGGAGTCTGATGTCCCCCAATGTATTCTTAGTTTCTCCACTGAATCCCACGAGTACTGAGGATCTTGGGACAATATCAGACTCCGGGATATTCATCTTCTTGAGGACATCAAGCTGAATGATGTTCACAGAGCTTCCTCCATCTATAAGGATCCTGCGAACAAAGTAGTTAGAAATAAACAATGTAATTACAAGACCATCATGATGAGGATCCTGGACATCAACACGATCATCCTCATTAAAGGTTATAACTTTATCTTGGGTAACAACGGAGGTCCGGACGGGTCTGTCTCCATTATCCATCTTGGTTTCCTTAGCATGTCTTTTTGCTGCTGAAATGGAGGTACCACAAATGTCTGATCCACCGGATACAAAGTTTATAACTTGTGCATCTGCTGGAGGAGCAGGAGCCCTTTCCGGGATCCTTTCAGGATCCTGGATCCTTGACTTTTTTCGTCCCAAAAGTTCCTTCAAATGCCCCTTGCTCAACAAGTAACCAATTTCCTTTCTTAGTGCAATACACTCTTCAGTGAGATGCCCGAAATCCTCATGATATGCACACCACTTGGACTTATCCTTTGTAGCAGCTGGTTTATCACTTTTTCTCGGCCATCTAGCTTTCTCACCTAGATTCTGCATTGCAAGGATTAGTTCATTGTTATCAACAGAAAAACAGTATTCAGAAATAGGAGGATAATCCTCATCATCCTCTTCTTGTTCCACCGCATGCACGTTCTGGTTATCAGACTTGTTGTAGGACTTGGATTTGTTGTTCCTGAAGTAGGATCCTTGTTTCTCCTATTTTGAGGATCCTGTCAATCTATCCTGGATCCTTTTGTCATCCTCTAGGCGAATGAACCTAAGGGCCCTGGTTCTTACTTCATCAAGATTCCTGTTTTGGTCAAAAATCAAGCAATGATAATGCAACCAAACTTTCTGTTGTGAGGTATGATGCTTGAATTGATGAACAACAATAAGGATAACTCTGAAATGTAATGAACAAGTGACACGAAGATTTATACGAGGAAAAAGCCCTTGATCAATGAATGATCTCCGGCATAAAAAACCTCGGGTGATGGAAACTACCGATCACCAACTCAAATTAAACAAGAAATGTATTACAACTTCGGATGATAGCGAGCTAAGTACAAGGATCACTATAGTGTATTGTGTAAAAAAGTCTGTAATTGCCAAGTGAATTAACGAGAGCTGGTGAGAGCAGTTGTAAGAGTGTGTGTGTAGCCAAAAATAGCCAAGCGTTTTCTAATTAGCTCGGTACCCCTTTAAAAATGGAAAATATCTACACTAACTAACATTCCGCATATCATGCAATCTCCCCACGAACTCCATAACGTCCACTTCAGGTAAGCACGTGCGGAATAAGTCATGGAATATGCTCCAGGAATATCGCCAAGACTAAGTCCAAGCTCGTACTCCTGCAAAACAATACCATATTCAAAGTAAACAATCGTTAGTATAAGGATCCTTAAGATGATCCATGATCCTGATCCCGAAACACTTCTGAGGATCACTAACTCAAACAGAAGTGAGGATCACAGGTCATTAAAAAATCTTCCCCTAACAATTGCCCCCAAAATATAAGGAGTAATTATGTAAACAAACGAGTTGTGTTTAGTTCTTATCCGCAATCAACCAACGGATAACTAGCCGTTGTAATCGGACTAGCCGTTACGAACATGACGTCACTGAGGTGACTATCCTGCAAAAATATCATTATAAATATGTGACAACCCTCACTAAACCAGGTATCCGTACGACTTAATTAATAATTAATTATTCTTAATTACTGTGCTTACTTGAACTTGTGGATAAACTGCTACTTGAATGCTGATACATGTACTTACTTGCATCATACTTTACTTGCTGTCACTCCATGTTTTGCTTACAGCACCTTTGTGACAACCTTGATGCACCAAAAGCACAGTAGCACAATGAACGGATAACCTATTGAACGTGCTGTCATAACTAGCACCAGGCAGGTACTGCCTCTAAGGCCTGTAAGAGCCTGCGATAGTTTGCTACACTAGTGGTGAGTGTAGGGATACAAGGGTTGTAGAACTGCGTCACTAGATATAAGTTACAGTGACCGGATGTGCCTAAAACGTACTCTAAGTACAAAACTCAGCACTTTAAATAATAATTCAGCATCTAGCTAACTAATAAAGTGCCAAAACATGAGAAAAATATTACTAGACACTTTCCAAAGTGTCGGGAATAAGTTGTGTCACTAAAAGTAATAATAACGACACTTTAAAGCTTTGTTAAGCACTTTAACGGATCTCTATCCAACCGAACAACCGGATTTTACCCGGAACATAAAAATATTGCCATTTACATTGTTTATCTTTTTCTGAGCCAGTTAGGGTCCCTGAATACCCTAACACCCGCTTTAACGCATAACACGCTAGTAACCGAGTTAATCCTTAACTTAACTAACTAAGACTTAACTAATCGTTGGAAACCAACCGGATTACCCCCCCCCCCCCCTCAACCAAACCGTCCCTAAGGGGGACACCCTTGTACTTTTTGTGATTAAATTAATCAAGCTTGCTTGATATCTAGATAACACATGGTCCAATGGATAATGATCATACAATTGTCTATAAGTTCAAGACTTGGCACACCATAACACACACTTAACAAACATCACAACACACACACTCTCTCCCTCTCCAAAGCTCTCGGCCGAACCCCCCTACACCATCCATCCATTTTTCAGTTTTGATCTTCTCATTCCAAGAGCATACAAGTGTTGAGGATCACATACGAGGAGGCTTGGTGCATTCGGAACACGAAGGACCTCTTCTCATTTCTTTTATCCACTCATTCTTCGACTAGTTTCTTCCCTAGCCTCGAGCTAGTAGTAAGTTGCTTTAAACACACTCTCGATCTATTTTAAAGTGGTTAAAAAGAACTTTGTCGGCTAAAATCTATGAATATACAAGATGATATGTAAAAGTCTACTAAAATGTTAAAAATGTTGGTTAATAGCACAAGGGTTGTGTAAATCTTGTAAGATTTGTTTTGTGTGATTATTTAGTGCCGATCTATGTTGTGGTAGCTCGGATCATCATCTAACCCGCATTAGTCATGTTCATGAAACATGACATAGAATATGTTAAGAATGAAAAGGGTTAAATGATGAAACTCTACTACACACTAAACATGAACTTGTGTAAAATCGATTTTTCTTATGAAATAGTGTTCAAAACTAGTAGATCTACGGATCTACAAGCGGTACTTTCAAAGGACCAAGTGTCAAGGAAATCTTATTTTCTAAAACTGGATTTTACTTAAACAAGAGTGATTTTTGTAAACACACAAGTGTGTAGACACTTGTGTAACACAAAAATTTTAACAAAGGAACTATTTTTGTAAATGTTGACAAGAAGTTGTAAAGATGTAACTTCTTTAAAAACGAGACTTTCAAGTAACCGAATTGATCTATACAAAGATCCACTAAAAATAATGGAAAGATACTACATATTTTGGAAAAACCGCAAGTTCATGTACTTCTGCGATTATATCTATTTTGACTAGTTGAATATTGTTTTGGTTGAATGAGAAAATTGTTGATTTGAATTATAAAAGAAAATGATACGCTTGAAAGCGTGGCCACCTCCAGTTACAGGGGAAACTCTGGCGAAATTTTTCTAAAAACCTAACACTTGGGAATATTTTCACTACAAGTGTTGTAAATATATTTTTGACTTGTTTTCAAAACGTAAATTTTGCCATGACTTTATTTACAAAGTGTCGGAGGTGGGATTTTCACAAAATAAAACCTGAAATATATATATATTTAGAATATATGTTTTTCATAGCATCACTTGTAAAATGTTTATGATTATTTTGTGAAATATACGGATATTATTTTTAGAGTAAAAATAATATTACCAAGTACTAATGATTCCAGAAATAATGCATACGCCTTCATAACTAATAATAAGTTACAACGGTATAATTATTACCACCCGATCTTTAAAACGTAACTTACGCAATTCAGAAAATACCAATGAACGCGTATTTGTCAAGAATATTATTTCGGAAAATTGTATGAAATAAAATATAATATTTTTGGGAAAGATGATTATATTTTGGAGTTAGAAATAAAATATATTTTTAAGTAAGACTTAATAATATATTTTGAAGGTATACGAACGCACATGTATTAAATCCCCCATCCTTGGGAAGGAGAATAATTACCAAGTATTTACAAAAATATAAACACGAAATAGTTGTCTAACTATTTCCCAAAAACTTAAACCTTAAGCTAAGGCACGGCCGTCCGTCTAATAGATTTAGTACGTGTAGGTCGTCGCACAGCTGCTTGATCAGGAGATATACTTGGTAGAGACGCACCACTGTGAGTTCATGTCCCCCTTTTCTCTAACTGTTTTCAGTTTTCTATACTGCGGGGGTGAAATACATGTTACTATGATTACGAGTACTTTTACATGGTATGGTTAGCGTAAGGAGGGTTATTATTCAGATCATGTGAGTGGGTAGGCAGAAACTTGAGGCCATTAATCCTCAGGGTAGGACCGAGGGGCAGGAGCGGTAGATCTATCTGGGTGTAGCGAGCCCAGCCCCAGGCCCAAACAGAACGGATCTCGGGGTGACTTTGTACCCAACGCATAAATCTGCTAGGTTTGAGTCTTCCTACTTGCACTTCACACATATCAATGGCCTTGCAAACCATTGGTGATCTCTTTTTCATTATTTGCTACATACCAGGGTTTTTATACATACAAAGGTTTATTTACTCACTTACACATGAACTCGCTCAACATTATTGTTGATTTTTCAACTTACATGTATTTCAGGGAATTAAAGATCTGGCGCGGTATGTTGTGTCTTCCCGCTGCATATGGGTTCCGATGTCATCCCGGTTTAGGAAATGTGACTTTTTCCTGGATGAGTCACAAATCTTAAACTGCGTTTTATTCATGTTGATGTTTATGTCTTTCAAAACAATGTTTTATGTTTTGGTGTTGTGCCTTTTGGACACTGTTTATGTTTGTTAGGATGTGATATCCGTTAAGACATTGTTATGTTACTTCGGTTTTAAAACTTAAATCTATGGATGATCTTGCATGGTTTTATTTTCATATAGCTTGTTATGATTAAGCTATGGTATTAAGAAGTCACACCAAATTAACCACGCTTCCGCAAAGCCAGGGTGTGACAGCTTGGTATCAGAGCTCTGATCATAGCGAACTAGGGTTCCTTCTCGAGTCTAGACTATGATCACTAGGGCTCTCACGAAAACATTTTTACACTGCATACCACTCAAGTCCAGATCCAAAACTTTTTACAAACAAATGTTGAGCACATTTATTATTATTTATAGGCTCAGTCTGGGAGGTTGAGGCTCGGTCTGGAGGACCGAGGCTCGGTCTAGGAGACCGAGGTAGTTGCCTAGTAGGACTAGGGAGAGCAGTCTGAGAGGCTGGGAGAATAGGCTAGTGGGACTAGGAAGAGCAGTCTGAGAGGACTGGGAGAATTTGGCTAGTAGGACTAGGAAGAGCAGTCTAAGAGGCTGGGAGGCTAGTGGGACTAGGAGAATTATTTGATTGCTTACTTGGTGACTAATGTGCTTATCTGATTGTATGATTGATTATTTGTACATATTTGTGTTTGTGTTACAGACACCATGGACTCGCGCGGCACAGGTGATTCGGACACCACGGGCCCTAGACCCATAGTATCAGACGACTTAGAGTCTTCGGAGCACGAGGTCCACACATCAGATGTTACCAGCATAGACGAGGACGACTTTCAGCCCTTTGCGCTGCCCGACGCTGTCGATGAGCCCGCTGATGGTCCTTTTGCTGGGTACCTACCACTTGTAGAGATCCCTGCTCCCATACCTTTGGCCGTTTATCCTGCTTACGATATGCTCCTCGACGCCGACGTTGACGACGACGTCGATCTATTTGATGATGAGCCCCTGGAGGACGATGTTGAGGGCGAGGCCCTTCTAGCTGACGGTGGTCTTTTGTTACTCGCAGATGCTCCAGCTGAGGAGTCACCTGCACACTCACCCGCTCCAGACTCCTTCGAGTCTGTGGCCTTCGCACCGTCACACACTCGGAGCGCACAGCACTATTCACACGGTTCAGATCCTGACAGGGCATCATCTGCTGCCTCTGCTCCTAGATTTGCTTTCGATCACGACCTCGATGAGGATTCAGACCCTTTTTTTCCCCTGGATTTGACCCGGACCGGGAGATAGAGTTCATCCACTTGGATGAGCCTATGGTTGACCCAATAGACCCAGTTGACCCTGCATTCGCTGATCATGCAGATTTTGATATGGAGTTCGTTGATCCCGAGCCTGCCATGGCCCTCGAGCCAGTAGCTGCTCCTGACCCAGTGCTTGAGCATGACCCTGCTCATGCTGGCATACCTATTAATCCTGTGATTGCTGACCCACCCATTGATGATCACCCTGTTGATGCACCACTACTGGAGGGTGACCATGTTGTTGCTGCTGATCATGTTGATCCCCCACTTATCGCTGATATACCTGTTGACCCTCTTGTTGCACCCCACCTTGACCCTATGCCTGTACAGTTTGATCGAGCACTTTTTGAGGCACAGATTGACCCACGAGATGAGCACGCCCAGCATGGGTGGATTCCTGCGGATGATGAGCTTCCACCTATTCCTCCTCATACCACCGATGCACGTCACGTTGATTTCTCTTTTTCATTTGCACAGTACACACCTCCAGCTCGACCTGGAGAGGGTTCCTCGGCTCATCCCTTTGGACATGTGCCGACATATATTCCAGTTATGCCACAGTCTTCATCTGCTATTCCCCCTGTACCACCATTCTTTGTGCCGCCTTTTGATCCAGCCAGCGAGCCGTTTCTTTGGACGTCACCTTCTATTATGCCACCGACCGACCCCTACAATTCTTTCCATATGGGGTATTCTATTGAGGACGTTCTGATGTCGTTTGTCGTCCAGCAGGAGGCACTCACACGGCGTATTCAGGAGCTTGAGAGAGCTCAGCCACCGCCGTGCCAGTGTCAGGGTCAGACCCACCCTACTTTTTCGCAGCACCATCGACCATTGTTACCTGACTATGCTGCACGCCTTTTGGCACTTGAGCAGCAGGTTGCTTCTTGGTTGCGTACCTAGAGAGCCATGGAGGAGGACTGGCTCCATTTGCGACGTTTGTTCTACACCCATTTTCCCCCTCCTCCACCACCATCAGTTTAGGGCATCTTTAGTACAGCATGGGTAGACGTTGGTGAGAAGACGGCGATTGCTCAGACCACACAGCATTTTTGGAGACTGCATTCTGATTCTGACTTTTGTTGATCATGTATATGGGATGTATTGACACTGATTTGATATTCTTTTGGACTGGGGTGATGTAGCCCTTAGTCGATGATGATGTATGACACTATTATGTACTTGTACACTCTACCATGTGGTCTCGAGTTTGGCAATACAATCGCAGTATTCTCATCATATGTGATGTTTTGATTGATTATTTATGCTTTATAACATGGGATGTTGTGTGATTGATATGATTATAACATGAGATGTTATGTACTATTACTACCATTATATACGTACGCTTTATTTTGGCCTGACCGACGTGAACCCATCTTTTAGAAGATGCCGCCGAGACGTCAAACGCCGATGCCTACCAATGAGGCAGAACTCCAACAAGTCATCGCTGCTGCCATCGCGCAATACGCCGCCTCGCAAGGAGGACCCAGCGGAAGCAGCTCAAACAACAATGGCAACAACAATCCACCTCATGGTAATACTAAGTCATTAAGACATACCATGATCTAATTGGATATCTCTAGCAAGGATGCTAATGCCATTCATATGTTGTAACGTATGTGCAGGGTGCACCTACAAGCAGTTTCTAGACTGCAAGCCTGTCAACTTTGATGGCACCGGAGGTGCTGTCGCTTTTGTTCGTTGGGCCGAGAAGACTGAATCTGTTCTCCGCATGAGCAAATGTGCACCGAACCAGCAAGTCACCTACATTTCAGGGCTATTTCTGGATGGAGCCCTATCTTGGTGGAATTTGCAAGTGCAGACACTTGGTGAAGCTGCTGCCTACGCACTAACATGGACCGAACTGAAGGAACTAATGCGCAAAAAGTATTGTTCTCGCGCTGAAATCCAAAGATTGGAAACCGAGTTCTGGCATTTGAAGATGGAAGGTCCGAAGATCGCGGAATATGTTCAGAGGTTTCACGACCTGTCGCATGTGGTACCCTATATGGTCACTCCAGAATTCAAGAGGATTGAACGCTTCATTTGGGGATTACCTCCTCAAATCATAAGCATGGTAACCTCCTCCAAGCCTGCAACAATTACTGAGGCAATCGATTTGAGCGTAGCTCTCACTGAGGAGGCTTTCCGCCTGAACAAGTTTGGTGAGATCGAGACAAAGAAGAAAGAGACTCACGTCGAGTCATTCGGAGGTAACAAACGAAAGTTCTCGAACTTTAAACAAGGCACTAGTGGTGTTGTTAAGAAAGGAGAGCCAAACGCGCCAGCTCAGGTTACAGCTGGTGGTGGAAAGAAAGGAAAGGGATATATGGGCACCCAGCCCAAGTGCAACACCTGCCAGCGTCACCATTCTGGCCGATGTGGTTTGAAGGTATGTGAAGCGTGTGGGAAACCTGGCTACTTGAAGGATTCTTGTTGGGCCACTGTTGGCCAGGGAGGCCAAGGAGGATTTGGAAACAGAAACAATAACCGGGGTGGAATTGGAAATCGCCCACAAGGAAACAATGGAGGTAATGGGAATCGAGGCAACAATGCGAATCAAGCAGGCGCTGTGAATCATAACCAAAGGAATAACCAAGCTGGAAATGGAGGTGGAAACGGACAAAGACCTGGATGCTTTAACTGTGGTGATATCGGGCACTTTAAGAGGAACTGCCCAGAGTTGAACCAAGCCCGTGGAAGAGTGTTCCATATCGAAGCGAGGGAAGCGCGCCAGGATCCCAATGTCGTTACTGGTACGTTCCCTGTAAACCAACGCTATGCATCCGTTTTATTTGATACTGGTGCCGACTATAGCTTCGTATCATTAGAATTTAAGAATATGCTTGGTTTAGCCGCTAGTAAGTTAGATATTCCCTACTCAATCGAATTGGCTAATGGGAAGTTAGTAGAAGCCAATGAAGTGATCAGAGGTTGTGCAATCGAGTTGGGAGAACGTGAGTTTACTTTGGATCTACTACCAGTCCAGCTGGGGAGCTTTGACGTGGTAGTAGGAATGGATTGGTTATCAAGCAACAAGGCAGAAATTGTTTGTCACGAAAAGGTCGTTCGTATCCCGACCGAAGATGGCGAAACAATTGTGGTTCATGGTGAAAAGCGCGATACGCCGTTAAGAATTATCAGCTGCCTGAAAGTGAGAAAGTGTCTACAGAAGGGATGTGCTGCCTTCCTGGCACACATTGTAGACAAGAAAGCTGCAGAACCGAAGATCGAAGACATCCCTGTCGTGAGGGAGTATCCGGAAGTCTTCCCGGAGGACTTTCCTGGACTGCCGCCTCAGAGGCAAGTGGAGTTTCACATCGATTTAGTCCCAGGCGCCGCACCTGTGGCTAAGGCACCTTATAGACTTGCCCCGTCTGAGATGCAAGAATTGTCGACACAACTTCAAGAGTTGTTAGACAAGGGATTTATCCGACCAAGCTTCTCGCCTTGGGGAGCTCCGGTCCTGTTTGTCAAAAAGAAGGACGGTAGTTTTCGAATGTGCATAGACTACCGGGAGCTGAACAAGCTGACGATCAAGAATAGATATCCTCTGCCAAGAATTGATGATCTGTTTGATCAACTGCAAGGTTCAAGCTTTTACTCAAAGATCGATTTGCGATCTGGATACCATCAGTTAAGGATACAAGAGGAGAGTATCCCGAAGACAGCCTTCAGAACTCGTTATGGACACTACGAGTTCCTTGTTATGCCGTTTGGGTTGACAAACGCACCTGCAGTCTTTATGGATTTGATGAATAGAGTTTGCAAGCCGTACTTGGACAAGTTCGTGATTGTGTTTATCGACGACATCTTGATTTATTCAAGGACAAAGGCTGAGCACGAACAGCATCTAAGAGCTATTTTGGAGCTGCTGAAGAAAGAACAGCTGTATGCCAAATTCTCTAAGTGTGAATTTTGGCTACGTGAAGTCCAATTTCTTGGACATGTGGTAAATGGAGATGGAATCCATGTGGATCCAACCAAGATCGAAGCGATCAAGAATTGGGAAATGCCAAAGACGCCAATCAAGATTCGACAATTCTTGGGTTTGGCTGGCTACTATCGAAGGTTCATTGAGGATTTTTCAAAGATCGCTCAACCATTGACGCTCCTCACCCAGAAAGATAAGAAGTTTGATTGGGGAATCAAACAAGAAGAAGCGTTTCAACTGTTGAAGGATAAGCTCTGCAATGCGCCAATCCTAGCACTACCGGAAGGTACTGACGATTTCGTGGTATACTGTGATGCCTCGCATCAAGGATTGGGTTGCGTGTTGATGCAACGCCAGAAGGTTATTGCTTACGCATCGCGTCAGTTGAAGGTACATGAGAAGAACTATACCACGCACGATTTGGAGCTAGGCGCAGTGATATTTGCTTTAAAGATCTGGAGACACTACCTATATGGCATGAAATGTACAATTTTTACAGATCATAAGAGCCTACAACACATATTCAACCAGAAGGAGTTGAATATGAGACAAAGACGATTGGTTGAGTTGTTAAATGATTACGATTGCGAGATAAAGTATCATCCAGGGAAGGCTAATGTGGTTGCCGACGCCCTAAGTCGAAAAGAGAGGATCAAGCCCATAAGGGTTAGGGCTTTGGAGATGATTATCCAGACAGATCTTTCCCTGCGCATTCGTGCCGCGCAAAAAGAAGCTCTTAAGGAAAGAAATCTTGAGGAAGAATATCTTCGTGGGATGGAGAAGCTATTAGTATCAAACGAGGAAGGAACGTTATGTTTTGAGAAAAGGATTTGGGTTCCTCTGTTTGGTGGTTTGAGAAAAGTTATTTTTGATGAAGCTCACAAATCGCGGTACTCTATCCATCCAGGAGCGGATAAGATGTACCAAGATCTCAAGGATTACTATTGGTGGCCTAGGATGAAGGGCGATGTTGCTGTTTATGTGAGCAAGTGTCTAACGTGTGCTAAGGTGAAAGCGGAATACCAGAAGCCTTCAGGACTTCTGCAACAACCTGAGATTCCCAAATGGAAATGGGAACAAATCTCCATGGATTTTATTACAAAGTTGCCAAGAACGCCAAGAGGTCATGACACTATTTGGGTAATAGTTGACCGCCTAACAAAGTCCGCACACTTTCTGCTAATCAAAGAGAAGGATAACACCAGCAAACTGGCAGAAATATACATGAGAGAGATCGTCGCACGTCATGGAGTGCCTCTCTCGATCATCTCTGATAGAGACGGAAGGTTTGTGTTAAGGATATGGCAATCCTTCCAAGAAGCTTTTGGCTCACAATTAAATCTGAGCACGGCATTTCACCCTCAGACCGACGGTCAAAGCGAACGGACTATTCAGACCTTGGAAGATATGCTGAGAGCATGTGTTATGGATTTGGGCGGTAGCTGGGATAAGCATTTACCATTGGTCGAATTTTCATACAACAACAGCTACCACACCAGTATTGGAGCCGCGCCATTCGAAGCTCTTTACGGACGCAAGTGCCGATCACCCCTATTGTCACACCCCGACCGCGTAAAACAACAAATCGCGGCGGAAACATCGGGGCGTGTTGCAACAGAATTAATGTTTCATAACCATGGATACCAAAAAGTGTTTCGTTTTATTAAACATTGAATAATTACATCGTCTTGAAATCTAAATACACTATTTAAACATAGTCTATCATTGTTATTGAGTCACTAAGGCCTTGTCCAGTCCTATGTGAGCATGCATCTTATCAATCGATATCATTCAACAATACCTGAAACATATGTGAAAACGAGGTCAGCAAAGAAATGCTGGCGAGTACATAGGTTTTGTAGGAGTGTCGAAATCATGGCTAGTTTAGACGTTGCAATACTTTATTTAAAAACCTTGTTTTGAAAAGAGTATAATATTGCAACTTAATTAACCAACTCAAATCAAGCGGGTTATAATTTGTAAAACCTCGTAGCCATGACTCTTAACCCAAAAAACATTTGTTTTAGTAAATTATTTGAAAAACAATGATAAGTTCAGGTGATATGTATAAATAAGAGAATAATGCATGATTAAATGAATAACCATGTAAAATGAGTTTGTATAAGATAAGTTGTTTGTAAATAAATGTCTTGTGAAAAGTATGTTATTTGTATAAAATGTTCTATGTCTCAAACTGAAATGATTCAAATAACGCTACAATATGTAATACCATACAAACACTTATATATAGGAAGTACCAGCGGCGTATCCACCATGCTTGTATCATATTCCACACGCATTGTTACTTAATCACTTAATCCAAACCAAACCACCAAAGTAATGTTCATGCCCAAATGTAAATCATGTAATATGTATAACCAAAATAATATCGTATATCGCTTTGAAGCCAATCGTTTACCCAATCGTTAAAACATCGTGTGAAAACCCAATCGTTACCCAATCGTTAAAACATCGTGTGAAACCCAATCGTTACCCAATCGTTAAAACATCGTGTGAAAACCAATCGTAAATCGTTTAATTCGTTTTAGGTCGTGAAACTACTTATAAGGTCGTCTCGCTAATAACATTCAAACCTTCGTGACTTTCATCGCTTCTCGTTTTCGTCGCTTCTCGTTTTCGTCGCTTCTCGTTTTCGTATTAACAAACCTCCATAGGGTAAGTTAATAATTACAGATTCAGTCGCTACCTACCATACCCACACATAACCACGGGTGTAGTAAATAACGGGATTTGTCAGATCCTATGGTACCATAACCTAATACTGGTCGGCTTGATCATTGCTAATGAATGTCATTTGTTATGTAACTACAACCAACAAGTTTGTTCACTTTATTGAAATCGTTATTAGTTTTGTATAAATCGTTTTAATTGTTTTTGAAACCATCGTTATAACATCGAAAACATTTAGCACATATGAGTCACCCCAAAACAGTTGAAAACAGTAAAAGAGGGGAATAATGTACTCGCCTGATAATGCTTGGAGGTCTTGAACAACAACCAAACAAAGCTAGAGGGAGCACGGAATCAGTCGGCAAACTAAAACTATATAAATAAACCGGACTTAAATCGGGAGATCGGATAGAATGAGGCTTGGTAAACCAAATGAGTATTGGAACTCATATGATATGGTTTAACAAGGCCTACATACTACATTGAGACTAACCTAAGCGCTTTCGACCCATCGCGACCCATTAAGGTAATTTATGCTACTTTAACGCGTCGTGTGCGTGAAACGCGTTCGGACCGTCTAACTAGTCCTATGACAAGTGTTATATGCCTAAATATGTTACATAATCAGTTATGTGACAAAAGTTTAGGTTACATATGCTTAATTACCAATTATAAATGAAAAGGGTATTCTGGTAATTTACCTAAGGCATATAAACTACCTATCATACAACTACTCAAACGATGTGACCATAGGGTATAACCTCGGAAGGTTATTCCCTACCTACTATGGTCACCTAATGTATTTGGTCGGATCCTAATGATCGACCAAACTGGGTCGGGTTCGAAGGTATAGGCGATTTATTAGATCGCCTACCCTACGACCCTAGACAACGTGGTAATCAGTGGGCATAGTCCCAAGGGACTATGACCAACGTGATTACACTCACGTTGCGAAGTTCAAACGAACTTCGCATTGACCATTACTGGTCAACGCTGAAAGTCAAACAAAGTTTGACTTTCTGACTCGAAAAGCAGTAAAAATAAGGAAAAGAACGAAAGAATACTTACGAAGGGTCCCCGAATGCTAATCCCGATCCAAGAACTCAGGTATGAAACAATGGTTTCAACTTAGAGCTCTCAAATCAGAATTCTTGTGCAAAATGAGGTTGTGTGGGTTGGGTATTTATAGGAATACCCGAATCGTTAGGATCGTTTCATGGAAAACGTGCCATGATCCAACCCGTACACTTGTCGGAACCTTATGGAAGCTTAAAATGTGTTCAAAAATATCTCGGATGTCGGTTCGTTTAGCCGTACGAACGCGATGTTCGCTTAATTACGACGGAATGCGCATAAGCGCGAAAAACGATCCAAATGACGAAACGAATGGATTTTTCTTATGCCGAACACTAAAATAAAATATTATAGTGCTTACATAAATTTTTGGATGTCCGGATGTATTCAGAACGTAAGTTATGCGTAAAAATGCGAACTTGTGCACTTTTTGGCGCTTTTAGTCCCTGAATGACACAAAAGTTTATTTTAGCATACCGAAGACCTCAAAGCCTATTTCTAAGCTATGTAAAGGATATTTATGGTATGTTTAACTTATGTTCATGTTCCGGAAGGTCTGTTACAGTTCAAATTGGCATACTTTCGCAGTTTGTCAACTTTAGTCCCTGTAAGCGATTAAACTTTGATTTCACCACACCAAACCTTCCAAAACTTATTACTAAGTTATGTAAAGGTTATTTAAGGTATGTTAAGCCTATTTCACTTTTCCAGCGTGTTCGTTGGATTAAACTGGTTATATCTACACATCAGAGCGCGTATAACCCTCCAGAAAGCGATTTAAAGCTTGAAATCGAACAAGAGTCGATATGTGCCAACGATACACATATTTTTACAAATCACAAGTATGAAATACAATATTTCATTGGTTTGGTATTTGTTTGATGGCCGTGGAGGCACAGGTGTTACAGTCTCCCCTACTTTAGGAAATTTCGTCCCGAAATTTATTTAGAGGAAACTTGTGAGAGCTTGAAAACATGAGGTTGAAAAGATCGAACAATATTGGTTAGGGTTCTGAACTTCTAGTAATCTTTAATAACATCATGATTGCAATGTAAGAGGGATACTTATATACAAGTATATGAAGCGTCATTGGTGCGTCCACCGTACCTCCATTACATCGTTCTCATTTCGTTATTGTTGTCACTATCGGTTCTTACACATAATAAATCTTACTGTGTTTCTGTGCACTAAATTTCATAATTATGTACGCGTCCATAATCAGACAATTCTTTGCACAATTCACACAGTCTATTTTATAGTGTGTAGGGGAAAACCAAATGAACAAACCGGTGATGAGTGTGACTAGACCGCCATAGAGTCCTTTAAATTAAATCAATAAATGATCTAAATAGACTATCAAGGAGTCTGTTCAGCTACATCACTAGATGTCGTTCTCTAACCAAATTGTGAATCAATCTTTTTGACTAGACTACTAAGAGGGTCTCTTATGAATCATGGAGTGGTACTATATAACCGAAGGGTCTTAACTACCAGGTAGAAGCCCATAAGGATTTAAGGTAGTACCTTTTGAATATCCTACTATGAATCTCTCATATGAAGATATGAAAGATTCTATGAGGATTTGGAAAATCGTAACACACAAAAACATAGAGGAGAACACATAAACACATATCATATAACCACAAAATTGTTCGTTAATTTGTCTTGTACATGCATTTAAAGCACACTAGGAATCCATTCCGTGAATTTCATTTGGTACTTTAAACGTTATCAAGAATCCAACTATAAAGATAGAAAGATTCAAAAAGAAAATTCGATTTCGATTACTAGGAACCGAAGTGTTCGAATTAAGGTACATAAGGAATCCGATTAAGGACTCTGATTTGAATGATGATTATCCACAAGGGTCTAATTGTGGAGATAAAAAGATCCCATATGGATTTTAGAAGTTGAAGATGTTTTGAAATCTTGCACGGGATGTGCTTAAGTCAAAACATGAAGTAAAATGCTTATGAAGTTGAGATGCCTGATATGTCAAGGCGACATATGAAGCGGAATTTGAAGGTTAAGTCAATGTATGAGGAAAATATTTTTGAAAACTATGCATGGGGTTCTTTTAAGAAAAATGTGTTTAACGTTTTTGAAACCTTATATATAATATTTTTTTGAAATCATAAAGTAGGTGTAATAGGTAGATATATTTACAAAAATGTTTTAAAATCATGCGAAATGAATTTTGAAATTATGTATAAGGTTTTTGAAAGACATGAATGATGCTTTTCGAAATCATGCACTTGATCAGAAAATGTATTGTGTTAATATTGTCTTCAGACTATATGAAATATTTTGAAATTAGAAAGGTTGGTTTTGATAACATGGCCAATGTTTTTGAAATAACACAGACAATGCATCTAGAAAAATTGTTTTCAAACTATATGAAATGTTTTGAGATCATGAAGATTGTTTTGAAATACTGGTACTGTGTATGTTGAAAAATCAAAACGTAATGGGTATGAGATTTGGAAATACCCTTAGTTATCTAACCAAGGATTTAAAGGCACAGATGTGCGAAAAGCACGATTACTCATAATGTCACTTAATTTTCTGTACTTTGTTTCTTAGAGTGAAACGAGTACTTAAAATTTTCGAGGGAATCATGAGCAATCATTTGAGAGAGAGAAATCACAAGAGTAGTTTGTAAGGTACATAGTTCCTTGATGTAGGTATCATAGGAAAAGCCATACACACCTAGCAGGGGGTTGAGCTGGCTGGTTGGGGACTGCTTTACCATTGTGAGCGACCATGGCGAAGTTCTGAGAAGCCTTTCGCTTCTTTGACTTCTTAGGGGATCGTTCATCCATGGTCTTTGATTCCTCGATTGGTTTCTTGGCTGATGGTGCTGTCACCTGAATAGGTCCTGCCTGTCTTGGTGACTCTTGAGTGGCTTCATCCTGGAGATGATACATGGTAGTAGCTAATTCAACAGTCTTCAGGGCTACTTCGCCTATTCGCTGAGCGAATTTTGGCTGCTTGCTCAGATATCTGGGCGTCATCGTGATGAAGAGACATTCTTGAAGAAAAAGAAAGGCATAGGGAGAAACAGGTGAAAGATTATTGGACAATCAAAACAGAATGATAACGCATGAAGATTGCGATCATTTGTTTGTTACCTAAGGCAAACAAACGAGACGGTGACTGATCAAAGTAAATGGGTCAAAAATAATGTATCGCGAAGACATGCTCGCCTAATAAGTGAACACTCATCCCAAGAATTCCCAGGTAAGCACAACTGGTCTCGCGTCTGATGAGATGTATACGAAGTGCTTGCCTAGACAGAAAACCCAGAATACAGGCATTCACCCTTCCAGTTTGCACGTGTTCACATTATTTAAAACCCAAAACCTTGACGAAGTTTTGAAAACTCAAAGAGGTTCAAAACCATATAATAGAGAGTTCAAAACCTTACAATAGAGGGTCCAAAACCTAGTAATCAATCATCCTAGAACAGATGATTAGTTTTCAAAGCGGTTTTGAAATATATGTTCTTGTTGTGGTCGTCGCCTAAGGATAGGTGACGGTATTGTTTTATGACTAAACGCAAGTAAACTCGCGTTAGGGTCCTAAGAAGGTTATAGACTAGGTCAAAGCATTACTAATTACTAATAACCTAATTCCCTATAACCATTGGCTCTGATACCATCTTTTCTGTCACACCCCGACCGCGTAAAACAACAAATCGCGGCGGAAACATCGGGGCGTGTTGCAACAGAATTAATGTTTCATAACCATGGATACCAAAAAGTGTTTCGTTTTATTAAACATTGAATAATTACATCGTCTTGAAATCTAAATACACTATTTAAACATAGTCTATCATTGTTATTGAGTCACTAAGGCCTTGTCCAGTCCTATGTGAGCATGCATCTTATCAATCGATATCATTCAACAATACCTGAAACATATGTGAAAACGAGGTCAGCAAAGAAATGCTGGCGAGTACATAGGTTTTGTAGGAGTGTCGAAATCATGGCTAGTTTAGACGTTGCAATACTTTATTTAAAAACCTTGTTTTGAAAAGAGTATAATATTGCAACTTAATTAACCAACTCAAATCAAGCGGGTTATAATTTGTAAAACCTCGTAGCCATGACTCTTAACCCAAAAAACATTTGTTTTAGTAAATTATTTGAAAAACAATGATAAGTTCAGGTGATATGTATAAATAAGAGAATAATGCATGATTAAATGAATAACCATGTAAAATGAGTTTGTATAAGATAAGTTGTTTGTAAATAAATGTCTTGTGAAAAGTATGTTATTTGTATAAAATGTTCTATGTCTCAAACTGAAATGATTCAAATAACGCTACAATATGTAATACCATACAAACACTTATATATAGGAAGTACCAGCGGCGTATCCACCATGCTTGTATCATATTCCACACGCATTGTTACTTAATCACTTAATCCAAACCAAACCACCAAAGTAATGTTCATGCCCAAATGTAAATCATGTAATATGTATAACCAAAATAATATCGTATATCGCTTTGAAGCCAATCGTTTACCCAATCGTTAAAACATCGTGTGAAAACCCAATCGTTACCCAATCGTTAAAACATCGTGTGAAACCCAATCGTTACCCAATCGTTAAAACATCGTGTGAAAACCAATCGTAAATCGTTTAATTCGTTTTAGGTCGTGAAACTACTTATAAGGTCGTCTCGCTAATAACATTCAAACCTTCGTGACTTTCATCGCTTCTCGTTTTCGTCGCTTCTCGTTTTCGTCGCTTCTCGTTTTCGTCGCTTCTCGTTTTCGTATTAACAAACCTCCATAGGGTAAGTTAATAATTACAGATTCAGTCGCTACCTACCATACCCACACATAACCACAGGTGTAGTAAATAACGGGATTTGTCAGATCCTATGGTACCAAAACCTAATACTGGTCGGCTTGATCATTGCTAATGAATGTCATTTGTTATGTAACTACAACCAACAAGTTTGTTCACTTTATTGAAATCGTTATTAGTTTTGTATAAATCGTTTTAATTGTTTTTGAAACCATCGTTATAACATCGAAAACATTTAGCACATATGAGTCACCCCAAAACAGTTGAAAACAGTAAAAGAGGGGAATAATGTACTCGCCTGATAATGCTTGGAGGTCTTGAACAACAACCAAACAAAGCTAGAGGGAGCACGGAATCAGTCGGCAAACTAAAACTATATAAATAAACCGGACTTAAATCGGGAGATCGGATAGAATGAGGCTTGGTAAACCAAATGAGTATTGGAACTCATATGATATGGTTTAACAAGGCCTACATACTACATTGAGACTAACCTAAGCGCTTTCGACCCATCGCGACCCATTAAGGTAATTTATGCTACTTTAACGCGTCGTGTGCGTGAAACGCGTTCGGACCGTCTAACTAGTCCTATGACAAGTGTTATATGCCTAAATATGTTACATAATCAGTTATGTGACAAAAGTTTAGGTTACATATGCTTAATTACCAATTATAAATGAAAAGGGTATTCTGGTAATTTACCTAAGGCATATAAACTACCTATCATACAACTACTCAAACGATGTGACCATAGGGTATAACCTCGGAAGGTTATTCCCTACCTACTATGGTCACCTAATGTATTTGGTCGGATCCTAATGATCAACCAAACTGGGTCGGGTTCGAAGGTATAGGCGATTTATTAGATCGCCTACCCTACGACCCTAGACAACGTGGTAATCAGTGGGCATAGTCCCAAGGGACTATGACCAACGTGATTACACTCACGTTGCGAAGTTCAAACGAACTTCGCATTGACCATTACTGGTCAACGCTGAAAGTCAAACAAAGTTTGACTTTCTGACTCGAAAAGCAGTAAAAATAAGGAAAAGAACGAAAGAATACTTACGAAGGGTCCCTGAATGCTAATCCCGATCCAAGAACTCAGGTATGAAACAATGGTTTCAACTTAGAGCTCTCAAATCAGAATTCTTGTGCAAAATGAGGTTGTGTGGGTTGGGTATTTATAGGAATACCCGAACCGTTAGGATCGTTTCATGGAAAACGTGCCATGATCCAACCCGTACACTTGTCGGAACCTTATGGAAGCTTAAAATGGTTCTTATCATCATGACTAGGCAATTGGGAACATGTGGTGGAGGATCAAACAGCTGCAGCCTGCTGTTTAAAAACTCTGAATCTGGTCAGCAGACCCCTAGCGCACCGCTACGCTATAAGTGTAGCGCACCGCTAGGCCCAAGTTTGGCAGATTTACACTTTTGGTCCCTGTCATGCATTCAGCCCATTTTTGACACGTTTAAGGCCCGTTAACCCCATTTCAAAGCTCTAAAATGAAGTTAAAGTATAGGGAACTTAAAATGTGTTCAAAAATATCTCGGATGTCGGTTCGTTTAGCCGTACGAACGCGATGTTCGCTTAATTACGACGGAATGCGCATAAGCGCGAAAAACGATCCAAATGACGAAACGAATGGATTTTTCTTATGCCGAACACTAAAATAAAATATTATAGTGCTTACATAAATTTTTGGATGTCCGGATGTATTCAGAACGTAAGTTATGCGTAAAAATGCGAACTTGTGCCCTTTTTGGCGCTTTTAGTCCCTGAATGACACAAAAGTTTATTTTAGCATACCGAACACCTCAAAGCCTATTTCTAAGCTATGTAAAGGATATTTATGGTATGTTTAACTTATGTTCATGTTCCGGAAGGTCTGTTACAGTTCAAATTGGCATACTTTCGCAGTTTGTCAACTTTAGTCCCTGTAAGCGATTAAACTTTGATTTCACCACACCAAACCTTCCAAAACTTATAACTAAGTTATGTAAAGGTTATTTAAGGTATGTTAAGCCTATTTCACTTTTCCAGAGTGTTCGTTGGATTAAACTGGTTATATCTACACATCAGAGCGCGTATAACCCTCCAGAAAGCGATTTAAAGCTTGAAATCGAACAAGAGTCGATATGTGCCAACGATACACATATTTTTACAAATCCAAAGTATGAAATACAATATTTCATTGGTTTGGTATTTGTTTGATGGCCGTGGAGGCACAGGTGTTACACCTATGCTGGGCTGACGCAGGTGATAGGCAGCTTGTTGGTCCCGAAATCGTCCAAGAGACGACAGACAAGATTGCGCAGATTCGAAAACGCATCGAAGCAGCTCGCGAAAGACAGAAAGCCTATGCAGATCCAAACCGGAAACATTTGGAATTCCAAGTTGGAGATATGGTTTTATTGAAAGTTTCACCCTGGAAAGGTGTGGCACGCTTCGGAAAGCGTGGGAAGTTAAATCCGCGCTACATTGGCCCTTTCAGAATTTTGGAAAGAATAGGACTAGTAGCATACAAGCTGGACTTACCTGCTGAGCTGAATGGAGTTCACGATACATTTCATGTATCCAACCTGAAGAAAAGTCCAACTCAAGATACCGTTGTCATTCCCACCGACGAGATTCATGTTGACGACACGCTCCATTTCGTTGAAGAACCTGTTGAGGTTATGGATTGGAAAGTAAACAAGACCCGCCGGAGCAGTGTCAAGCTCGTCAAGGTTCGTTGGAATGGCAGACATGGCCCTGAATACACCTGGGAGCGTGAGGACCGAATGAAGGAGAAATACCCCCACCTATTTCCCAAGAACCCTGCTTCTAGAAGCAGAACTTAAAATTTCGGGACGAAATTTTTCTAACGGGGGAGAATGTGACAACCCTCACTAAACCAGGTATCCGTACGACTTAATTAATAATTAATTACTGCTTAATTACTGTGCTTACTTGAACTTGTGGATAAACTGCTACTTGAATGCTGATACATGTACTTACTTGCATCATACTTTACTTGCTGTCACTCCATGTTTTGCTTACAGCACCTTTGTGACAACCTTGATGCACCAAAAGCACAGTAGCACAATGAACGGATAACCTATTGAACGTGCTGTCATAACTAGCACCAGGCAGGTACTGCCTCTAAGGCCTGTAAGAGCCTGCGATAGTTTGCTACACTAGTGGTGAGTGTAGGGATACAAGGGTTGTAGAACTGCGTCACTAGATATAAGTTACAGTGACCGGATGTGCCTAAAACGTACTCTAAGTACAAAACTCAGCACTTTAAATATTAATTCAGCATCTAGCTAACTAATAAAGTGCCAAAATATGAGAAAAATATTACTAGACACTTTCCAAAGTGTCGGGAATAAGTTGTGTCACTAAAAGTAATAATAACGACACTTTAAAGCTTTGTTAAGCACTTTAACGGATCTCTATCCAACCGAACAACCGGATTTTACCCGGAACATAAAAATATTGCCATTTACATTGTTTATCTTTTTCTGAGCCAGTTAGGGTCCCTGAATACCCTAACACCCGCTTTAACGCATAACACGCTAGTAACCGAGTTAATCCTTAACTTAACTAACTAAGACTTAACTAATCGTTGGAAACCAACCGGATTACCCCCCCCCCCCCCCCCTCAACCAAACCGTCCCCAAGGGGGACACCCTTGTACTTTTTGTGATTAAATTAATCAAGCTTGCTTGATATCTAGATAACACATGGTCCAATGGATAATGATCATACAATTGTCTATAAGTTCAAGACTTGGCACACCATAACACACACTTAACAAACATCACAACACACACACACTCTCCCTCTCCAAAGCTCTCGGCCGAACCCCCCTACACCATCCATCCATTTTTCGGTTTTGATCTTCTCATTCCAAGAGCATACAAGTGTTGAGGATCACATACGAGGAGGCTTGGTGCATTCGGAACGCGAAGGACCTCTTCTCATTTCTTTTATCCACTCATTCTTTGACTAGTTTCTTCCCTAGCCTCGAGCTAGTAGTAAGTTGCTTTAAACACACTCTCGATCTATTTTAAAGTGGTTAAAAAGAACTTTGTCGGTTAAAATCTATGAATATACAAGATGATATTTAAAAGTCTACTAAAATGTTAAAAATGTTGGTTAATAGCACAAGGGTTGTGTAAATCTTGTAAGATTTGTTTTGTGTGATTATTTAGTGCCAATCTATGTTGTGGTAGCTCGGATCATCATCTAACCCGGATTAGTCATGTTCATGAAACATGACATAGAATATGTTAAGAATGAAAAGGGTTAAATGATGAAACTCTACTACACACTAAACATGAACTTGTGTAAAATCGATTTTTCTTATGAAATAGTGTTCAAAACTAGTAGATCTACGGATCTACAAGCGGTACTTTCAAAGGACCAAGTGTCAAGGAAATCTTATTTTCTAAAACTGGATTTTACTTAAACAAGAGTGATTTTTGTAAACACACAAGTGTGTAGACAC
This sequence comes from Helianthus tuberosus, assembly GCA_030545235.1. Lineage (NCBI taxonomy): Eukaryota > Viridiplantae > Streptophyta > Magnoliopsida > Asterales > Asteraceae > Helianthus > Helianthus tuberosus. The sequence goes on from JARYGA010041167.1 coordinate 28,393, forward strand.
TTGTGTAACACAAAAATTTTAACAAAGGAACTATTTTTGTAAATGTTGACAAGAAGTTGTAAAGATGTAACTTCTTTAAAAACGAGACTTTCAAGTAACCGAATTGATCTATACAAAGATCCACTAAAAATAATGGAAAGATACTACATATTTTGGAAAAACCGCAAGTTCATGTACTTCTGCGATTATATCTATTTTGACTAGTTGAATATTGTTTTGGTTGAATGAGAAAATTGTTGATTTGAATTATAAAAGAAAATGATACGCTTGAAAGCGTGGCCACCTCCAGTTACAAGGGAAACTCTGGCGAAATTTTTCTAAAAACCTAACACTTGGGAATATTTTCACTACAAGTGTTGTAAATATATTTTTGACTTGTTTTCAAAACGTAAATTTCGCCATGACTTTATTTACAAAGTGTCGGAGGTGGGATTTTCACAAAATAAAACCTGAAATATATATATATTTAGAATATATGTTTTTCATAGCATCACTTGTAAAATGTTTATGATTATTTTGTGAAATATACGGATATTATTTTTAGAGTAAAAATAATATTACCAAGTACTAATGATTCCAGAAATAATGCATACGCCTTCATAACTAATAATAAGTTACAACGGTATAATTATTACCACCCGATCTTTAAAACGTAACTTATGCAATTCAGAAAATACCAATGAACGCGTATTTGTCAAGAATATTATTTCGGAAAATTGTATGAAATAAAATATAATATTTTTGGGAAAGATGATTATATTTTGGAGTTAGAAATAAAATATATTTTTAAGTAAGACTTAATAATATATTTTGAAGGTATACGAACGCACATGTATTAAATCCCCCATCCTTGGGAAGGAGAATAATTACCAAGTATTTACAAAAATATAAACACGAAATAGTTGTCTAACTATTTCCCAAAAACTTAAACCTTAAGCTAAGGCACGGCCGTCCGTCTAATAGATTTAGTACGTGTAGGTCGTCGCACAGCTGCTTGATCAGGAGATATACTTGGTAGAGACGCACCACTGTGAGTTCATGTCCCCCTTTTCTCTAACTGTTTTCAGTTTTCTAAACTGCGGGGGTGAAATACATGTTACTATGATTACGAGTACTTTTACATGGTATGGTTAGCGTAAGGAGGGTTATTATTCAGATCATGTGAGTGGGTAGGCAGAAACTTGAGGCCATTAATCCTCAGGGTAGGACCAAGGGGCAGGAGCGGTAGATCTATCTGGGTGTAGCGAGCCCAGCCCCAGGCCCAAACAGAACGGACCTCGGGGTGACTTTGTACCCAACGCATAAATCTGCTAGGTTTGAGTCTTCCTACTTGCACTTCACACATATCAATGGCCTTGCAAACCATTGGTGATCTCTTTTTCCTTATTTGCTACATACCAGGGTTTTTATACATACAAAGGTTTATTTACTCACTTACACATGAACTCGCTCAACATTATTGTTGATTTTTCAACTTACATGTATTTCAGGGAATTAAAGATCTGGCGCGGTATGTTGTGTCTTCCCGCTGCATATGGGTTCCGAGGTCATCCCGGTTTAGGAAATGTGACTTTTTTCCTGGACGAGTCACAAATCTTAAACTGCGTTTTATTCATGTTGATGTTTATGTCTTTCAAAACAATGTTTTATGTTTTGGTGTTGTGCCTTTTGGACACTGTTTATGTTTGTTAGGATGTGATATCCGTTAAGACATTGTTATGTTACTTCGGTTTTAAAACTTAAATCTATGGATGATCTTGCATGGTTTTATTTTCATATAGCTTGTTATGATTAAGCTATGGTATTAAGAAGTCACACCAAATTAACCACGCTTCCGCAAAGCCAGGGTGTGACAAAATAGGAGTTAGAGATAGGGATCAATCCGCATTTAAATTCAAGAGAAACTCCCTTTAAATTCATATCCGAAGATCAAGCAGGTATCTCTCTTCCTCTTCTTCGTTTACGATTTATTTCTCTACTCCTTCTTTCTTCACCTTCTTCATAATCAAGATGATGCTAAGATCCTCACCGGGCAAGGATCACAAGAAGGGCAGTCCTCTTAAGAGCCAGGGGATCATCAAAGATTTGGCAAATGAAAGGTGCTGCTTCACTGATCCACAAATAGACAGAATCCGCCATTGCTTTCCGGCAAACACCGATTTCAAGCCATTTGACTCCACCGTTCTAAGTGATTACGTTTCTGAAACTTGGGTAGCTTTCCCGGTCACACCGTTCACAATAGGATACACGTATCCTTTCGCTGAATTCACCCAGTCTTTCTTCTCCCTCACCGGCATCTCCTACATTCAAGCTATGCCAATGATCTGGAGGGTCTTATATACCCTCGAAAGGATCATTGAGCAAGAAGGAATTGCTCTAGGAATGTCGGAGTTGGCAGAGATGTATGATCTCACAACATTTGGATCCCATCGATATCTATTCAAGCATAAACCCGGTGAAGAACATCCCATCTTCAAAGCCACTAAGATTGATACTAACTGGAAACGGAGATTCTTCTTTGTCAGAAGGGATTCTCTCCCTGATGGAAAGGATCTGCCAAGGAAGTGGACCACCCATGGTAGGATAGAGGATCCTGAGAAGGATCACCAGATAACCTTGTTTTTGTATAGGGATCACTAACACCCTTTTGTTTCCATTGTACAGCTATCTCTGTTTCGCACCTTATACCATCACCTGCCACCAAGGAAAGGCTCGCTGCTTTCAGAAGACTTGATCCTGCAACAAGGTCATTCAAAACAAACACCCAAGACTCACAAGAAGTATCCTCAGGTTCTGTCACTATGTCAAGTAAGTATCCTATTTTTGTATAGTTAAATGTTTAAATAAATAGTTAAATACAAGTAAGATAAGGATACTTATCTGTTTTGGGTGTGTAGGTGCCGGGAAATCCTCAAAATCTGCCTCCAAATTCAGTGTCACTGACCTTGACACCGTCAGATCCTCAAAGAAAAAGTCTGCTGCTAGCCCCTCCGTTGTAATCCCCAAGGCAACCACTTCAAAGGGAAGAGGTGGAAAGAAAAGAAAGACCTCTGAAGCTGACAACCTACAAGGCTTGCCTCTGATCCGCCATCAGTTCCTTGAGTATTTCGCAGATGTAAGGATCACTGACTTAGCTTAGTTATCCTGCCCATTTGAGGATCACTTGATCCTAATCTTTGCATTGTCTTCTTTGTAGAAATTTGAGGAGATTGAGAACTATGTTGGGAATGTTGAAGAGCTTGAGGAGAAGTACTCTGACCTCCAAAAAGTGGCGGTGCTCAAGGATCACAAGATTGCTTCCCTTGAAAAGGATCTCAATGACGCCAAAACTCAGCTAGTTGCAACTCAGATCAATGCTGATTATGAGAAGCATGAGATCACACAGGATGCTAAAGTCTCCGCTGCCATTGCCATGTACAAGACCAAACTGCAGATGGCCCAAGAAGCTCAGGATCCTGCCTTTGACAGGAGCAACTGGGACATGGAGGGCTAGGCTGGCTGAGTTGGAGGATGAGGATGAGGCTGACGAGGTTCTGGCAATCGAGGCTAGTGGCAGTGGTAAGGATCATACGAAGGATACTGGAGCTGGAGGGGATGATGATGCAGCGAAGGTGTAGGCTGCATGAATGGGCGATGAAGGACATTTCTAGACGTAGCCGGAGCCCATTTTTCTTTTAGGTTTGGTTATGGTTTTTGTTTTGATGATGTTTTTGTTGAACAATGATGGGTTGTACTTAAACAATAGTAATTAGGGCTAAGGATCATGGATCCTTCGAACAATAGGTAGGATTACAAATTGTGGAGGGATCCTCTGTTTGGGGGATGAAGCCATTGTGATCCTGCCGTCTTTTGATTCCTGCACTACCAAGACCCTTAAACAATGGACACCCTTTGCCAACCCATGTGGACGGGCCACGTTTTGCTGGTAGAAACGTGGGTTGGCAATTTTGAGAACCTTAAAGGGTTTAATCTTTTGTGAATAAAATAACTTTAACTTTTTGGCTTATCCTGTGTTGACATCCTTGTTAATATTTTACTTTCCAACTGTTGTGATGTTCATTTTGTTTAAACTTATTAGGTAAAGGAAAAAGTTAATAAATATCCTTAAAAATTTTAGGATATGATCAAGGATCACATATCCTATATTCGATAAGCTTCGAAAAGTTATATAGTTTAAAGATCACAAGTTCAGTTGTCAAAGGATAAGGGTTACTTAAACAAATAATGAATAAAATCAGAATAGTTAAGGATCATACCTGAGAATCCAAGTTAGGATCCTATCCTATAACACTTATAATCAGGATAACCCAAAAGACAAACCTTAGTAGTAAGGATGAAGGATCCTTGGTCGTTTATCTCCAAGAACCTGAAATAGGATACAACTAGGGACTAAGCCAATATAAGATAAGAGTTAGTAACTGGGGACAAGCCCAACAATTCTGGGGACAAGCCCAATATACTGGGGACAATCCCAAAGGATAACTGGGGACAAGCCCAAAGGATAACTGGGGACAAGCCCAAAGGATAACTGGGGACAAGCCCAAAGGATCGTATGTAAACTGGAGTATGGCCCTCACTGGCGACTATCCAAACTTAGTGACATGAAAATGCCAAAACCTTAGCTAACGTGAAAACGTTAGAAACCTTAGAAACAGATGTATGGTACGTCTACCATTATACGTAGGATCCTAAATATAGCCAGTACAATGAAATTGTCAGCCCCTAAAGCGAGTACTGGTCCCATTGCCATGAACTATATCAGGATCATCGTGCGCTACTGGCGAAACTGGGGACAGGCCCAAACTGGGGTCAAGCCCAAATAACTGGGGTCAAGCCCAAATAACTGGATACTTCTGTGGATACTCAATCTTTAGTTAAGGATACCTGAACCTTCAAAACTCAGAATCAAGTGAAAGGAGGATAAAGGATGCAAGATCCTTATCCTTATATAAGAGAATAAAAGAATGAAATAGTTTGAGATTAGAAGATTACCAAGATGAGGATCATCCGTTCTGTAAGGATCCTTCAAGGATACTTGTCAGGTAAGGATCATGGATCCTTGTCACATAAAGTATTTCTTCAAATGGACAGCATTCCAAGCTCTTGGTAGCAAATCACCTTCCATTGTTAGCAATCGATATGCCCCCTTTCCTGCTTCAGCTTCAATCAAATAAGGGCCTTCCCATTTTGGTGCCAACTTTCCATCAACTAGATTGGTGGTATTCTGAAATGCTTTCCTTAATACCATATCACCAACTTGGAATTTCCTGATCCTGACATTTTTGTTGTAGGCCTGTAGCATCATCTCTGTAGGGATCACCGATTCTGCCCCAAATACCAAAGAAAATGGAGTTTGGCCTGTAGCATTCTTGGGAGTTGTCCTATCAGCCCAAAGCACATAAGGTAGTTCTTCTGCCCATTTTCCTTTCTTAGATCCAAGCTTCTTCTTCAAATTGTTGATGATGATCTTGTTGGATGATTCTGCCTGACCATTAGCTTGTGGGTGGATTGGTGTTGATGTTATCATCTTAGTCCCCCAACTGTCACAAAAGTTAGTGGTTCTATTCCCAATAAATTGGGATCCATTATCACAAATAATCTCAGAAGGGATACCAAATCTAGTAATAATGTTTCTTTTAATAAAGGATATAACTTCCTTTTCTCTGACTTGAGCAAAGGCTTCAGCCTCTATCCACTTAGAGAAGTAATCAGTCATAGCAAGCATGAATACTTTTCCACCAGGTGCCTTAGGAAGCTTTCCAACTATATCCATTCCCCATCTCATAAATGGCCAGGAAGAGGATATAGGATGCAAGAGTTCTGCTGGTTGGTGAAGGATATTACTATGCCTCTGACAAGGATCACACTTCTTGGCATACTCCATAGCATCCTTCTTCATAGTGGGCCAATAGTATCCTGTCCTCAGGATCCTCGAGAATAATGCCCTGCCCCCAGTGTGGTTTCCACAATCTCCTTCATGGAAATCCTTTAGGACTTCTTGGATTTCGGGATCCTCAATGCATCTTAGATATGGTCCTGCAAGAGATCGTTTATACAACATATTATTCAATATTGTAAATTGAGATACCTTAGTTTTGAAAGACCTTGGGTTTTCTCCTGTAGGAATTTCTCCATGTTGTATGTATCTCATGATTGGGAGGATCCATGATCCTGAATGAGATTGAGTATCATCACTAGGGATGACTGCAGAATTTTCTCCTATCTCCATAGCTACATGATCCTCGATAGCAGGGGTCAGGATATGGATAATAGGGATCTTGATATCCTCAGGGATCTTCAAAGATGATCCTAGATTGGCTAATGCATTAGCTTCTGCATTCTCTTCCCTTGGTACCTGTGTCAAACTAAAGGATACAAAAGAGAGTGCCAATTCTTTGACTATCTCCAAATATTTGATTAGCTTTTCACCTTTAACAGCATAGGATCCATTAAAGTGATTAGTGATCAGTAAAGAATCTACATGTACCTCAAGATACCTGATCCTCATATGCTTTGCAATTTGCAAACCAGCTATCAAGGCTTCATACTCAGCCTCATTGTTGGTAGTTTGAAATTCACAAGCTATGGAGTGGGGTATTATGTCCCCCTGTGGCGATTTTAGTAGTATTACAAGTCCTGTTCCTTTTACATTGGAGGCTCCATCAGTGAATAGTATCCAAGGATCCTTGGTTTCTTCAAGCTGTTGGACCTCTAACTCAGCTTCCTTTTGCAAATCACTACTAAAATCTACCACAAAGTCAGCTAAGGCTTGGGATTTGATGGCAGTCCTTGGTTCATATCTTATATCGTATGCACTAAGCTTCACTGCCCACTTAGCCATCCTTCCTGACATTTCAGGTTTCCTGAGAACATTCTTAATTGGAAAATTAGTCTTAACAATAATGGCATGAGTCTCAAAATAATGTCTCAATTTAGTAGATGCCATAATTAATGCAAGGATAAATTTTTCTAAGTGTGAATACCTGGATTCATCATCAAGTAAACTCTTACTTACATAATAAACAGGATGTTGTGTACCTTGGTGATCCTTAACAAGGACCACACTTACTGCTTTTGAGGATACTGCTAGGTACAAGGATAATACATCCCCTTTTTCTGGTTTCATCAAGGCTGGGGCTGAGGTTAGGTAATCCTTAAGAGCTTTGAGGGCACTTTCATGCTTCTCAGTCCATTCAAATTTCTTGTTCTTCCTCAGGATATCATAGAATTCCTTACACTTTTATGAGGATTTGGATATGAATCTGTTCAAGGCTGCGATCCTGCCCGTCAATCTTTGCACATCCTTAGCATTGGCAGGAGATTTGATATTCACAATAGCCTTAATTTGCTCTGGACTTGCTTCAACGCCCCTCTTTGTCACCATATAGCCTAAGAATTTACCTGCCTTAACACCAAAATGACACTTGGAAGGATTAAGTTTCATATTAAATTTATCAAGGATATTGAATGCTTCCTCCAAGTCTTTAAGGTGATCCTCAGCCTTCTTGGACTTAACCACCATGTCATCAATATAGACTTCCATAGTGTGTCCAATTTGTTCCTTGAACATCATATTAACTAGCCTTTGATAAGTGGCACATGCATTCCTTAAACCAAACGGCATAGCAATATAACAGTATATAACAGTTGGGGTCATAAAGGCTGTATCCTCTTGATCAGATGGTTCCATCTGAATTTGTTGAAATCCAGATGAAGCATCCATAAAAGTCAACAACTCATGACCCGCGGTAGCATCCACCATGGAGTCAATGTGGGGTAATGGGAAAGGATCCTTGGGACATGCCTTGTTTAAATCAGTAAAATCGACACATACCCTCCACTTTCCATTTTTCTTTTGAACAACAACCACATTGGCTAACCATCTTGGATACTTAACCTCTCTTATCATACCTGCCCAAAGTAGTTTATCTACCTCTTCCTGGATAATAGCATTCCTTTCAGGTGCAAACTTCCTCCTCTTTTGATGAATTGGCTTGAATGACCTGTCAATGCCAAGTTTATGAGTAATTATATCTTTAGATATACCTGTCATATCCTCATGTTTCCAGGCAAAGGTGGTTTTCCTTCTTTTGAGGAAGGATACTAGCTCCTGTTCAATATCGCTAAGGATCCCTGATCCTATGAAGATCTTGGATTCAGAATCATCAGGATCCATGAGGATTTCTTTCAAATCCTGTTCTCTTGCCTCCAAGACATCTCTTGAAGGATACTTTAATTGCTATTGCTCCCTTGGTCTTAAGGCTGGTTTCATTGATGAGGTATAGCAATTCTTAGCCTCTTGTTGATCACTCTCAATTTTCACCACTCCCCATGGACTTGGAAGCTTTACGTACTGATGATAGGTGGATGGGACTGCCTTCATGTCATGTATCCATGGCCTGCCAAGGATAACATTACAACATGATAAGCAATCAATAATACAAAACTTTTGATAAGAATGCAATCCTTCAATATAGATTGGGAGTTTGATGTCCCCCAATGTATTCTTAGTTTCTCCACTGAATCCCACAAGTACTGAGGATCTTGGGTAATATCAGACTCTGGGATATTCATCTTCTTGAGGACATCAAGCTGAATGATGTTCACAGAGCTTCCTCCATCTATAAGGATCATGCGAACTAAGAGGTTAGAAATAAACAATGTAATTAGAAGACCATCATGATGAGGATCCTGGACATCAACACGATCATCCTCATCAAAAGTTATGACTTTATCCTGGGTGACAACGGAGGTCAGGACGGGTCTGTCTCCATTATCCATCTTGGTTTCCTTAGCATGTCTTTTTGCTGCTGAAAAGGAGGTACCACAAATGTCTGATCCTCCGGATATGAAGTTTATGACTTGTGCATCTACTGGAGGATCAGGAGCCCTTTTCGGGATCCTTTCAGGATCCTGGATCCTTGACTTCTTCCGACCCAAGAGTTCCTTCAAATGCCCCTTGCTCAACAAGTAACCAATTTCCTTTCTCAGTGCAATACACTCTTCAGTGAGATGCCCAAAATCCTCATGATATGCACACCACTTGGACTTATCCTTTGTAGCATCTGGTTTATCACTCTTCCTTGGCCACCTAGCTTTCTCACCTAAATTCTGCATTGCAAGGATTAGTTCATTGTTATCAACAGAAAAACAGTATTCAGAAATAGGAGGATAATCCTCATCATCCTCTTCTTGTTCCACTGAATGCACGTTCTGATTGTCAGACTTATTGTAGAACTTGGATTTGTTGTTCCTGAAGTAGGATCCTTGCTTCTCCTGTTTTGAGGATCCTGTCAATCTATCCTGGATCCTTTTGTCATCCTCTAGGCGGATGAACCTAAGGGCCCTGGTTCTTACTTCATCAAGATTCCTGCAAGGTGTCATGACAAGATCATCATAGAATAATGAATCCCTAAGTAATCCCATTTTAAAGGCTTCTACAGCCGTAGCAATATCCAAGTTAGGAATATCCAAGGATTCTTTACTAAACTTAGTGATGTAATCTCTAAGTGATTCATTTTGACCTTGTGTTACCCTATATAGATCACTAGTTAATCGTTCAAATTTTCTACTACAAGAGAATTGACTATTAAACAAATTAACTAGATTAGCAAATAAAGTAATAGAGTAAGGGGGAAGACATAGCAGCCATTTAAGAGCAGATCCTGTGAGTGTGGATCCAAATCCCTTGCATAGACATGCTTCTTTTAACCTTTCAGGAATTGGATTGATCTCCACCCTCTCCCTGTACTGAGCTACATGCTCCTCTGGATCCGTTGAACCATCATACAGCTTCATAGATGGTATCTGGAATCTTTTAGGTATCTCAGCATCACATAAGGGTGATGCAAAACGAGATATCCTATGGCTACCATCTGCAATTTCAGGAATGGGTTTAACCACTCCCGGTACACTGGATATCATATCCTTAAGCTTCTGTAGCTCTCTAGCCATAGCCTGATTAATACCTGTATCCTGCATTAAGCCATGGTTAGTGTTATATGAATTATTAAAAATTTTACCTCCCACAGGATTCGTGTTTGGAATTGCGGATGTGAATCCATATTGACGAGACTCTGGCATGATTGAAGGACCAGAGGGAGCAATGGTCTACATTAGTATGAAGTCTCCTTGATGAACGTCCGAGCTCTGAGGCTGCATACTTGTCAAGAATCCTTGATCCTGAAGGACGTTGGATCCTTGAAGTTGAGATGATCCTCGAACCTGAAAGGATCCTGGAACCAGAGAGGATTCTGGGACCAGAGAGGATCCTGGGACCAGAGAGGATCCTGGGACAAGGGAGGATCCTTGGACCGGGAAGGATCCTTGAACCTGGGAGGATCCTTAGACCTGGGAGGATCCTTGGACCTGTGAGGATCCTTGGACCTGGGAGGATCCTTGGACCTGGGAGGATCCTTGGACCTGGGAGGATCCTTGGACTGCATGCATTCCCAAATATCCTCCTGACGTGAAGTATCCCTGATGCTGAGAAGAGGATCCTTGAGGCTGGAAGTGAGAGCCAAATGCCTGACTCATAGTGGCTATTCCATAACGCCTTCCTGGTAATTCACCCAAGTATTGCACGTTCGGAACTGCTGAGTGTTGGGAAGTTATGACCGGAGTGTCGAAGTTCAGCGATCTTGGCATCAGAGGGGAGTGATCCTCCACTGATTTCTTCTGTTTCTTGATCTCATCGATCTCCCGGAGGATCCTTTCGTTGGTTTTGTCCTGCTCTTGTGCATGATTCCTCATCTGCAAAATCAGAGCATAAAGATCATTAGTAGTAGGATTAGTTGAAACAGAAGAAGTAGGTGGTTTTTGGAAAATGGGGGTTTGTTTCTTCGCAGCATTCTCAGCATTCTTCTGGGATCCAGAAGGTGGTGGAGGCAAAGGAGGAACGCCTTGTGAAGAACTGAATGAGGGCATTAAGCTTGAAGTGTTCTTCGCTGAGGAAGCCATCTGCCTAGTTGTTATGAACCGAAATGACCACAAAGGTATGAATCTTCTTAGGAATGAAGCACCAATTGCCCCACGGTGGGCGCCAAACTGTTTTGGTAAAAAATCAAGTAATGATAATGCAACCAAACTTTCTGTTGTGAGGTATGATGCTTGAATTGATTAACAACAATAAGGATCACTCTGAAATGTAATGAACAAGTGACACGAAGATTTATACGAGGAAAAAGCCCTTGATCAATGAATGATCTCCGGCATAAAAAACCTCGGGTGATGGAAACTACCGATCACCAACTCAAATTAAACAAGAAATGTATTACAACTTCGGATGATAGCGAGCTAATTACAAGGATCACTATAGTGTAATGTGCAAAAAAGTGTGTAATCGCCAAGTGAATTGTCAAGAGCTGGTGAGAGCAGTTGCGAGTGTGTGTGTTAAGCTAAAAATAGCCAAGTGTTTTCTATTTAGCTCGCTATCCCTTTTAAAAATGGAAAATATCTAAGCTAACAAACATTCCGCTGATCTCTTCTGTTTCTTAATATCACCAATATCCTGAAGAATCCTTTCATTTGTTTTGTCATGCTCTTGCATGCGATCTCTCATCTGCAAATTCAGAGTAAAAAGGTCATTAGTGGTAGGATTAGAGGAAACAGAAGAAGTTGGTGGTTTTGTGAAAATGGGGGTTTGTCTCTTCGCGGCATTCTCAGCATTCTTCTGGGATCCAGAAGGTGGTGGAGGCAAAGGTGGAACGCCTTGTGAAGAACTAACTGCCGGCATAGAACCTGATGTATTCTTTGTTGAGGAAGCCATCTGCTTGGTTGTAATGAACCGAAATAACCACAAAAGTATGAATCTTCTTAGGAATGAAGCACCAATTGCCCCACGGTGGGCGCCAAACTGTTTTGGTTAAAAATCAAGCAATGATAATGCAACCAAACTTTCTGTTGTGAGGTATGATGCTTGAATCAATGAACAACACTAAGGATCACTCAGAAATGAAATGAATAAGTGACACAAAGATTTATACGAGGAAAAAGACCTTGATCAATGAATTATCTCCGGCATAAAAAACCTCGGGTGATGGAAACTATCGATCACCAACTCAGATTAAACAAGAAATGTATTACAACTTCGGATGATAGCGAGCTAATTACAAGGATCACTATAGTGTAATGTGCAAAAAAGTGTGTAATCGCCAAGTGAATTGTCAAGAGCTGGTGAGAGCAGTTGCGAGTGTGTGTGTTAAGCTAAAAATAGCCAAGTGTTTTCTATTTAGCTCGCTATCCCTTTTAAAAATGGAAAATATCTAAGCTAACAAACATTCCGCATTTGGTGCAAGTCCTCCACGACCTCCATAACGTCCATTTCAGCCATGCACGTGCGGAATAAATATGGAATATGCTCCAGGAATATCCGCCAAGACCAAGTCCAAGCTCGTACTCCTGCAAAACAACATCATATTCAAAGCAGACAATCGTTAGTATAAGGATCCTTACGATGATCCATGATCCTGATCCTGTAATACTTCTGAGGATCACTAATTCAAACAGAAGTGAGGATCATTAAACCCAACAGTAATTGAGGATCACTGATCATTGGAAAATCCTCCCCTAACATTAATGAAGCCTGAGGATGGTGAACCATTATCCCTATATCTCGCAGTATCAGGGAATGCAGTAAGTGCTGTCCTTGTAAAGGATCATGAAGGTCAACAGTATCCTGTCTATTACGTTAGTAAAAGTTTATTAGATGCTGAAACTAGATATTCTCATCTAGAAAAAATGATATTAGCCCTAGTTATGGCATCAACTAAGCTTAGACATTATTTTGAGACACATAGGATTCATGTTAAAACTAATTATCCTGTTAAGAATGTGCTTAGGAAACCTGAGATGTCGGGTAGAATGGCTAAGTGGTCAGTAAAATTAAGTGCCTATGATCTAATATATGAACCTAGAAATGCTATAAAGTCTCCGGCTCTAGCAGACTTTGTGGCTGATTTCAGTAGTGATATTCAAAATGAAGTAGACCTAGAAGTGCAACAACTCGGAGAAAATATAGAATCTTGGACACTATATACTGATGGTGCATCTAATGTAAGAGGTGTAGGTTTGGGTATACTACTAAAATCGCCACAGGGGGACATATTACCCCAGGCCATTAGATGTGAGTTTCCTGCCACTAATAATGAAGCAGAATATGAAGCTCTGATAGCAGGATTAGAATTAGCTAAAAATATGAATATTAGATATTTACAAGTATATGTTGATTCCCTGTTGATTACTAACCATTTCAATAGATCTTATGCAGTAAAAGGCGAAAAGTTAGCTGAATATCTTGAAATTGTTAAAAACTTAGCAGGATATTTCAAAATTTTTATACTTGAACAGGTACCAAGAGAAAAGAATGCTGAAGCTGACGCTCTAGCAAACTTAGGATCTACTGTCAGGATACCGGAGGGAACTCAGATACCAATAGTGCACATCTTGTATCCTGCAATGGAACATTTCAAATCTCAGGATAAAGAAGTAGCATGTATCCAGGATCCTGGTAATGGATATCCTGAGAAGGATCTTGAATCCTGGATGACTCCAATTATGAAGTATCTTCAAGAAGGAGATATCCCAAAGGATGCAAATCCTAAGGCTTTTAGGATGAAGGTATCTCGTTTTACTATTATAAATAATATTTTGTATAAGAAATCCCTTGCAGGTCCATACCTAAGGTGCTTGGAAGATCCTGAAACCAAGGAGGTACTTCAGGATATACACGAAGGAGACTGTGGCAACCATATTGGGGGCAGATCTCTGTTCTCGAAGGTGTTGAGAACATGATATTACTGGCCGACCATGAGAAAGGATGCCGCGGAGTATGCTCGGAAATGCGATGCATGCCAAAGACACGGCAACATCCTGCATCAGCCTGCAGAACCATTATATCCTATCATATCCCCTTGGCCGTTTATGAAATGGGGAATGGACATAGTGGGAAAACTTCCAAAGGCTCCAGGAGGAAAGGTTTTTATGCTGGCAATGACAGATTATTTCTCCAAGTGGGTCTAAGCCGAGGCCTTTGTTCAAGTCAGGGATCAAGAAGTGGTATCCTTCATAAATAGGAATATCCTGACCAGATTTGGGGTACCAGCTAAGATAGTTTGTGACAATGGCTCTCAGTTCATCAGTAAAAGAACTACTGATTTTTTCAAAAGTTCGGGAATTAAAATGATCACATCTACACCGGTACATCCTCAAGCAAATGGACAAGCAGAATCCTCAAACAAGATAATTGTCAACAATTTGAAGAAAAGACTTGGAGCGAAGAAGGGAAGATGGGCAGAAGAACTACCATTTGTCCTATGGGCTGATAGAACAACTTTGAAGAATGCTACTGGGCAAACCCCATTTTCTTTGGTATTTGGGGCAGAAGCAGTGATCCCGACAGAAATGGTGATACCGACAGCTAGATCAAGCCTACGGGATCCTGAATCAAATCCCGAAATCTTATATCAAGAACTGGATACTATTGATGAGACAAGAGATGCAACAAAGCTAAGGATGGCGGCATATCAACAGAGGATATCCAGAGCATATAACAAGAATATAAGAACTAGAAGGTTCCAAGTCAGAGATTGGGTGTTAAGGAAAGCTTTTCAGAATACTACGAATCCTGCTGATGGAAAGTTGGCTCCAAAGTGGGAAGGACCCTATGAGATTGAATCGGAATCCGAAAAAGGAGCATACCAGCTTAAGAATATGGAGGGGGATATACTACCAAGATCCTGGAATGCTATACACCTTAAGCGTTATTTCAAGTGAGTTTAGAATTTAATTTCTAACTCAGGATGGTATGAATTCTATCTCTTTTAAATATGTTTGATTTGATTTATTCTTTGAAACCCAATACTGACTTAAGCATCGGAGGGGTGTTAGCCAAGCTAACACCCACCTTAGTTTGAAGATGTTTTGCAGTATATGCTTCGGGGTATAGCTCCAGGATACACACTCAGGATACTTCGAAAGATTAGAGGATTTGCCCCCTCTCTCACATTTAAGGGATCCTGATCCCTTCACAGGTTTAAAGGTATTCACATTTCTCCCGAATTGGGTTTAAACACCCCGCCTAGAGCGCAAGTTATCCAGGGATAGTTCAAGGTAGCGGGACCAGTTCATGTAAAAGTGGCTGACAATTTCGTTACTGTTGGCTATACCCTGGATCCTTAAGGTATATGAGGATTGATCACCCTCTCTCGCGAAAGGGTATTTTCATACTCTCTAAGGTTTAAAGGTTTTCACCTTTCTAAGTCTTGGAGTTTATACACTCCCGCCTGTGGCGCACGAAAATTTGGGATTTTCCCCAGGATACTTGTGACAACCCGCACTAAACCAGGTATCCGTACGACTTAATTAATGATTAATTACTGCTAAATTACTGTGCTTAACTGAAATTGCTGATAAACTGCTACCTGCATACTGATACATGCACTTACTTGCATCATACTTTATTTGCTGTCACTACATTATTTACATGCTGAACCTTGGTGACAAACATGATGCACAAAAAGCACAGTAGCACTAAACGGATACACAGTGAACATGCTGATATAACCAGCATCAGGCAGACACTGCCTCTAAGGCCTGTTAAGAGCCTCAAATATCTGACTACACTGGTAGTGAGTGTAGGGTTATAAGGGTTGTGGAACTGCGTCTCTAGGAATAAGATACACTGATTGGATGTGCCAAAAACATACTTTAAGTACAAAACACAGCACTTTAATAAATAATCCAGCTTCTAGCTGACTAGTAAAGTGCCAAAACATGGGGAAAATACTACTAGACACTTTCTAAAGTGTGGAAACAAAATGTGTCACTAAAAATAACAATAACGACACTTTAAAAGCTTTTGTAACGCTTTAACGGATTACTATCCAACCGAACAACCGGACTTTACCCGGAACATGAAAATATTACTATTTTCACTAATTATATTTTTCTGAGCCAGTTAGGGTCCCTGATTACCCTAACACCCGTCATAACACGCTATATATTACTAACGGAGTTTAATACTTAACTAACCTATTTAACCTAAACTCCATCCTAATTACCTAGTTAAAATCGAACAAGAGACCCCCCCCCCAAACCGAATCGGTTACCTAGGGGACACCCCCCCTTGTACTTGTGATTTGGCTAATCTTAGATGTTAAGTATCATGGGGACACATCTTCCATTGGATAATAGCACATGAGTTTGCCTATAAAATCTAGTGATTACATAACATAACACACACTAATCAACACCAACTTACTCACCTCTCTCTTGCTCTCTAAACTCTCGGCCGAACCCCCTAGAACCACCCACCCATTTTCGACTTCCATCTTCATCATTCCAAGGTGATACTAGTGTTAGAGGTCACGTATTAGGAGCCTTGGTGCACTCGGAGCGCGAAGGACCACTTCCGTTAGCTTTTATCCACCCATTTTCCATCAAGATTCTTCCCTAGCCCCGAGCTAGAGGTATAACACTTAAAACTCTTATTTGATCATATCTAAGGTGGTTAAAAGGAATTTTGTCGGTGAAATATCGATAACATACGTTTTGAAGCATTAAAGTCTAGTAAAAACTATAAAAATGGTGGTTAATAGCTTACAACTTGTGTAAAAGTTGTAGTACTTGAAAGATGTGTTTATCTAGACCCGATCTATGATTGTGGTAGCTCGGATCATCGTTTAACCCGACTTTGTAAGATCATGGATCTTCACATAAGCTCGTTTTTAGTTAACACAAGGGTTAAAAGGTGAAACTCTACCACACACGAGACATGGACTTGTTTAAAGGCATTTTATTTGTGTAAAAGTGATTTAACTTGTACGGTAGTGTTTAAAACTAGCGGATCTACGTATCCGCAAGTGGTATTTTCAAAGAACCACACGTTAAAGAAATCATGTTTTCTAAAAAGATGGATCTTACACTAATAAACATGATTTTACAAACCACAAGTGTGTAAACACTTGTGAAATGAAAAGATCCGACAAGTAACCATTTTTGTAAAAGATAACTAGAAGTTGTAAAGACGGATTTCTCTAAAAACGAGGTTTTTACAAGATTAAAGTTACTTTATATAAAGATCTACAAAATATAATGGGATTTACATTATAGATACGGAAAAGCTACAAGTTCATGCGATTATGCAATTTACATACTTATCGACTAGTTTGATGTGTCGGAAATTGTTTGTTTGGATAAAGAAGTTGTTGAATTAATTTGTTAAAAGAAAATGATACGCTTGAAAGCGTGGCCACCTCCAGTTACAGAGGAAACTCTGGCGAAATTTTCTAAAAACCTAACACTTAGAATTATTTATACAACAAGTGTTAGAACTATTTTTGACATATTTCGAAACATAAATTTCGCCAGAACTTTATTTACTAAATATTCGGAGGTGGGATTTTCACTAAATGTAACGTGATAAATATATTTTGTCACAACACTGTTTATGATTATTTTGTGAAAATACATAAATATTATTTTAGAGTAAAAATAATATTTACAAGCGTTAATGATTCCAAAATTTTGCGAACGCTTTCACCATGAATATATAAGTTACACCGGTAATTACATTACCACACGATTGATAAAACGTAACTTACGCACATGTATTGTATCCCCCACCCTTGGGAAGGATTATAAGTACCAAGTATATACAAAACGTAAACACGAAATAGTTGTCTAACTATTTCCAAAACCTTAACTATAAAAGCGAAGGCACGGCCATCCGTCTAATAGAATTAGCACTTGTAGGTCATCGCACAGCTTTCAGATTTGGAGACACTTGGTAGAGACGCACCGACAGTGAGTTCATGTCCCCCTTTTCTCTAACTGTTTTCAGTTTTCTTAACTGCGGGGGTGAAATACATGTTACTATGATTTTGAGTACATTATACATGGTATGGTTAGCGTAAGGAGGGTTACTGTTCAGATCATGTGAGTGGGTAGGCGGAAACTTGAGGTCATTAATCCTCAAGGTAGGACCGAGGGACAGGAGCGGTAGATCTATCTGGGTGTAGCGAGCCCAGCCCCAGGCCCAAACAGAACGGACCTCGGGGTGACTTTGTGCCCAACGCATAAATCCGCTAGGTTTGAGTCTTCCTACTTGCACTTCACACATATCAATGGCTTTGCAACCCATTGGTGATCTCTTTTCCTTACACTGCTACATACCAGGGAACTTTTATACTTACAAGTGTTTTACTTACTCACTTGCACATGAACTCGCTCAACATTATTGTTGATTTTTCAACTTACATGTATTTCAGGAAATTAACGAGATCTGGCACGGTATGGCATGTTTTCCGCTGCATTAGTTTCCAAGGTCACCCGGGGTTTAGGGGATGTGTCTCTTTCCTGGACAAGACACAGTCCTTAAACCATGTTTATGTTATGTTTCAGTTGTAATGTTTGTTGAACAAGATTATGGTTGTCAGGGTATGTTAAAACAATGGTATTGTGTTTGGTTTTCAAAACTTAATGGATGATCTTGCATGTTTTTAACTCATATAGCTTTGGTATGATTAAGCTATGGTATTAAGAAGTCACACCAAAATTAACCACGCTTCCGCAAAGCCAGGGTGTGACAGCTTGGTATCAGAGCACTGATCATAGCGAACTAGGATTCTTTCTCGAGTCTAGACTATGATCATTAGGGCTCTCACGAAAACATTTTTACTGCATACCACTTAAGTCCAGATCCAAAACTTTTTACAAACGAATGTTGAGCACATTTTATTATTTATAGGCTCAGCTTGGAGGGCTGAGGAATCGGTCTGGAGGACCGAGGTGATCGAAGTAGTTAAGCACGTTGGTTTGTTATAAGGCTCGGTCTGGAGGATCGAGGTTTGGTCTAGGTGACCAAGGTAGTGGTCTAGCAAGGCTAGGAAGAGTAGGCTCAGTCATGACGACTGAGGAGCGATCTAAGTGGTCAAGGTGGAGGATAGAGCAGTCTTGTAGACTGGATGATATTGGCTAGTAAGACTAGGAGAATTACGTGATACCTTACTTGGTGACTTATGTGATTACTTGATTTATGATTGACTATTTGTGCATGTTTGTATATGTTACAGACACATGGATTCTACAGACACTGGTGGTTCAGGCACCACAGGCCCTAGGCCTATCGTTTCAGACGACATTGAGTCATCGGAGCACGAGGTTTATACGTCCGACTTCACCAGCACAGATGAGGACGATTTCCAGCCCTTTGCACTACCTGACGGTGTTGGCGAGCTCGCAGATGGTCCTATCGCCGGGGATCTACCACTTGCATTGATCCCTGCTCCTATACCGCTTGCTGCGTACCCAGCTTACGATTTACCCATCGACGACGAGGATGATGATGTCGATATGTTTGATGAGGAGCCTTTCGAGGAGGATGCTCAGGGCGAGGCCCTTCCTGCCGCCGATCCCTTGTTGATCGCAGACGCTCCCGCCGTGGAGTCACCTGCTCACTCCCCAGTCGCGGACTCCTTTGAGTCTGTGGCCTCTGTACCCACACATGTCCAGAGTGCGCAGCACTTCTCTCATGGATCAGATCCTGATCAGGCATCTTCTGTTGCCCCTATCCCCAGTTTCGCTTTTGACCATGATGATGAGGGGGATTCCGACCCTATGTTTCCCCCGGGATTCGACCCTGATCGTGACATAGAGTTTGTTCCGATGGACCAGTTTATGGAGGATCCAGCAGACCCTGTTGACCTATTTGATCCTATTGACCCAGATTTTGAGTTTGAGATGGCTTTTGATGACTTCGAGCCTGCCGTTGCTCCTGAGCAGGCAGCCACTCTAGACCCTATACCCGAGCATGACCCAGTACATGCTGATATCCCTTTTGAGCCTGTTGTTGCTGATCTCCCTGTAGATGTTCCTGAGATTGAGGGCGATCATGTTGCTGTTGATCCCGTTGTTCCTTTACCCGTTGGTGATATACCTGCTGACCATCCTATAGAGCACCTTGCACCCGTTCACCCTGTTGTTGCTCCCTTACTTGATCCCGTCCCACTAGAGCCCGGACATGCACTGTTCGCGGCACATATGGATCCACCGGATGAGTCCGCACAGCACGGTTGGATACCGGCTGATGAGGATGTTCCACCTTTTCCTCCACAGATTCCTGTTGCACCACATATTGACTTTTCATTTCAGGTTCCTATGTTTGTACCTCCAGCAGGGCCTGGAGAGGGTTCTTCAGCTCACCCTGATGGGCATGTACCGATGCCTATCCCTTTCATGCCTCAGGCGTCATCCGTTCCACCCGCTGTTGCTCCATTTCGCGTGGCACCTTTCGACCCCACTAGCGAGCCATTTCTTTGGGCACCTGACCCTGGCATGCCACCTACTGACCCCTACCATGCTTTTCACAGGGGATACACTATCGAGGACGTCTTGATGTCCTTTGTCGCACAGCACGAGTCCCACACACAGCGTATCTAGGAGCTCGAGAGAGCTCGGCTGTCATGTCAGTGCCATGGTCAGGCACCCTCCCCTCTACAGCCGTTTCGACCATTACCTCCAGATATTGCTGCCCGTCTCGTTACATTAGAGCAGCAGGTTGCTTCCATTATTCGTACTCAGCGAGCCCAGGAGGAGGACTGGCTCCAGTTACGCCGCTTGTTTTACACCCACTTTCCCCCTCCTCCACCACCATCTGCATAGAGCTCACCAGTTACTGATTAGGTAGACGAGGATGAGAAGACGGCGATTGTTGGATTGCACAGCATTTTGGAGACCACCTTATGACTTTGACTTTTGTTGACATGTACTTGATGTTGTATTTGACACTGGTTTGTTATGATTTTTGGACGGGGGTGATGTAGCCCCTAGTTGATGGATGATTGTATGACACTATGACGTACTGATACACTTACTCTGTGGTCTTGATGTATGACAATCGCAGTATTCTCATCATATCTGTTTCGCTTGATTACTTATTTGCATTGTTATGTTATGAGATGGGGATGATTGATATATGTGATGTATTGATGACATGAGATGTTATGTGTTATTACTATTACTATTATAGTAAAACGTACGTACTATAACATGGGATTTTTACTATGGCCTGACCAATGTGAACACATCTTTTAGAAGATGCCGCCGAAACGCCCAACGCCAATGCCTACTAATGAGGCAGAGCTACAGCAAGTCATTGCAGCTGCCATAGCACAGTACGCAGCATCTCAGCCAGGAGCGAGCGGAAGTGTTAACCAGGGCAACAACAATCCACCTCACGGATGCACCTACAAGCAGTTTTTAGACTGCAAACCGGTCAACTTCGATAGCACAGGAGGTGCAGTTGCCTTTACCCGCTGGGCTGAGAAAACCGATTCTGTTTTACGCATGAGCAAATGCGCAGAGGATCAGCAAGTCACATACATTTCAGGGCTATTCTTGGATGGAGCCCTCTCTTGGTGGAATCTGCAAGTACAGACTCTGGGCGAAGCTGCCGCCTACGCGCTGACTTGGGCCGAATTGAAAGAACTTATGCGCAGAAAGTACTGTTCTCGCGCGAAAATTCAGAAGTTGGAGACTGAATTTTGGCATTTAAAGATGGATGGACCAAAGGTTGCAGAATACGTTCAAAGATTCCATGACTTATCTCAAGTGGTTCCTTACATGGTTACGCCAGAATACAAGCGAATCGAGCGCTTCATTTGGGGTTTGGCTCCCCAAATCATAAGCATGGTAACCTCCTCCAAACCAGCGACTATCACTGAAGCCATCGATTTGAGCGTGGCTCTCACCGAGGAGGCGATTCGTTTGAACAAGTTTGATGAGATCAAGACGAAGAAGGCAGAGACTCACGTTGAGTCATCAGGAGGCAACAAAAGAAAGTTCTCGAACTTTAAACAGGGCATTGGCAGTGTTGGTAAGAAAGGGGAAACAAACGCACCAGCTCAGGTTACAGCTGGTAGTGGAAGGAAAGGAAGAGGATATATGGGCACCCAGCCCAAGTGTAATGCCTGCCAGCGTCACCATTCTGGCCGATGTGGTTTGAGGGTATGTGATTCATGTGGAAAACCTGGCCACTTGAAGGATTCTTGTTGGGCCACTGCTGGCCGCGGAGGCCAGGGAGGATTTGGAAATAAGAATGATAACCGTGGTGGAAATGGAAACCGCCCACAAGGAAACTACGGGGGTAACGGGAACCGAGGAAACAATGCAAATCAGGCTGGAAATGCCAACCAGAACAACAACCCAGCTGGAATTGGAGGTGGAAACGGGCAGAGACTCGGATGCTATAACTGCGGGGAAATCGGGCATTTTAAGAAGAACTGCCCAACGTTGAACCAAGCCCGTGGTAGAGTGTTCCAACTCGAAGCTAGGGAAGCACGCCAGGATCCCAATGTTGTTACTGGTACGTTCCCTATCAATCAACGCTATGCATCCGTTTTATTTGATACTGGTGCCGATTATAGCTTCGTGTCGTTAGAATTTAAGAATATGCTTGGGTTAGCCGCCAATAAGTTAGATATTCCCTACTCGATCGAATTAGCTAATGGAAAGTTAGTTGAAGCCAACGAAGTAATCAGAGGCTGTGTGATAGAATTGGGAGAACGTGAGTTTACTTTGGATCTACTACCAGTCCAATTGGGAAGCTTCGACGTGGTGGTAGGAATGGATTGGTTGTCAGGAAACAAGGCTGAGATAGTATGCCACGAGAAAGTTGTTCGTATCCCAACCGATGATGGTGAGACAATTGTGGTTCACGGAGAGAAGCGTGACACACCGCTAAGGATCATCAGCTGCTTGAAAGCAAGGAAGTGTTTACAAAAAGGATGTGTTGCCTTCCTGGCACACATTGTGGATAAGAAGGCTGCTGAGCCAAGAATCGAAGACATCCCTGTCGTGAGGGAATACCCAGAAGTCTTCCCAGAAGACTTACCTGGACTGCCGCCTCTGAGGCAAGTAGAGTTTCACATTGACTTAGTTCCAGGCGCCGCGCCTGTGGCTAAGGCACCATATAGACTTGCTCCGTCTGAGATGCAAGAACTGTCGACACAACTTCAAGAGTTGTTAGACAAGGGATTTATCCGACCAAGCTTCTCGCCTTGGGGAGCTCCGGTCCTGTTTGTCAAAAAGAAGGACGGTAGTTTTCGAATGTGCATCGACTACCGAGAATTGAACAAGCTAACGGTCAAGAATAGGTACCCTCTGCCAAGAATCGACGATCTGTTCGATCAACTGCAAGGCTCTAGTTTTTACTCTAAGATCGATCTTCGATCTGGATACCATCAGTTAAGGATACAAGAAGAAAGTATCCCGAAAACAGCCTTCCGAACTCGTTATGGACACTACGAGTTCCTCGTTATGCCATTCGGTTTGACAAACGCACCTGCAGTCTTCATGGATCTAATGAATAGAGTTTGCAAGCCATACTTAGACAAGTTCGTGATTGTGTTTATTGATGACATCTTGATTTATTCGAAAACGAAGGCTGAACACGAACAACATCTTAGAGCCATTTTGGAGCTGTTAAAGAAGGAACAACTGTACGCCAAATTTCCAAGTGCGAGTTTTGGCTACGCGAAGTCCAATTCCTTGGGCACGTGGTAAATGGAGATGGAATCCACGTGGACCCAACAAAGATCGAGGCGATCAAGAATTGGGAAACGCCTACGACGCCAACCGAGATTCAGCAATTCTTGGGTTTGGCTGGCTACTATCGAAGATTCATTGAGGATTTTTCGAAGATCGCTCAACCATTGACGCTCCTCACGCAGAAGGAAAAGAAGTTTGATTGGGGAATCAAGCAGGAAGAAGCATTCCAGATACTGAAAGACAAGCTCTGCAACGCGCCAATCTTAGCTCTACCGGAAGGTACTGATGATTTTGTGGTATACTGCGACGCATCGCGACAAGGATTGGGTTGCGTGTTGATGCAACGCCAGAAGGTTATTGCCTATGCATCGCGTCAACTAAAAGTGCATGAAAAGAACTATACCACACACGATTTAGAGCTTGGCGCAGTGGTTTTTGCACTAAAGATCTGGAGACACTACCTTTATGGTACGAAGTGTACAGTCTTCACAGATCACAAGAGCCTACAGCATATATTTAACCAGAAGGAGTTGAATATGAGGCAAAGACGATGGGTTGAATTGTTGAACGATTACGACTGCGAGATAAAGTATCATCCGGGGAAGGCGAATGTAGTCGCCGATGCCCTAAGTCGAAAGGAAAGGATCAAACCCATAAGGGTTAGGGCTCTAGAAATGATTATCCGAACCGATCTTTCCTTGCGCATTTGCGCCGCACAAAAGGAAGCTCTCAAGGAGGGAAACCTTGAGGAAGAATATCTCCGTGGAATGGAGAAGCTTTTGGTACCAAACGAGGAAGGAACGTTATGTTTCGAGAAAAGGGTTTGGGTTCCTCTGTTTGGTGGATTAAGGAAAGTTATTTTCGACGAAGCGCACAAGTCACGGTACTCTATCCACCCTGGATCGGATAAGATGTACCAGGATCTCAAAGAATATTATTGGTGGCCTAGGATGAAAGGCGATGTTGCTATTTATGTGAGCAAATGTTTGACGTGCGCTAAAGTTAAAGCGGAATACCAGAAGCCTTCAGGGCTGCTGCAACAACCTGAGATTCCCAAGTGGAAATGGGAACAAATCTCAATGGATTTTGTTACGAAATTGCCAAGAACGCCAAGAGGCCATGATATGATTTGGGTAATAGTTGACCGCTTAACAAAATCCGCACACTTTCTGCCAATCAAAGAGAAAGATAGCACGAGCAAATTGGCTGAAATTTACATGAGAGAGATCGTAGCACGTCATGGAGTACCTCTCTCGATCATCTCTGATAGAGACGGAAGGTTTGTGTCAAGAATATGGCAATCTTTCCAAGAAGCCTTTGGCTCACAGTTGAATCTGAGCACCGCGTTCCATCCGCAAACTGACGGCCAGAGCGAGCGAACGATACAGACTTTGGAAGACATGCTGAGAGCATGTGTTATGGATTTGGGCGGTAGCTGGGACAAACACTTACCTTTGGTTGAATTCTCATACAACAACAGCTACCACACCAGTATTGGTGTCGCGCCATTTGAAGCCCTCTACGGACGCAAGTGCCGATCACCACTATGTTGGGCTGACGCAGGTGATAGGCAACTTGCTGGTCCCGAGATCGTCCAAGAGACGACAGACAAGATTGCGCAAATACTTAAACGCATCGAAGCAGCTCGCCACAGACAAAAGGCCTATGCGGATCCAAACCGGAAGCATGTGGATTTCCAAGTTGGAGAAATGGTGTTATTGAAAGTTTCACCCTGGAAGGGGGTGGCACGCTTTGGAAAGCGTGGGAAGTTAAATCCGCGCTACATTGGTCCCTTCAAAATTCTGGAAAGAATTGGAACTGTAGCATACAAGTTGGACCTACCTGCTGAACTGAATGGTGTTCACGATACATTTCATGTATCCAATCTGAAGAAAAGTCCAACTCAAGTTGACGTTGCCATTCCCATTGACGAGATTCATATTGACGACACGCTCCACTTTGTTGAAGAACCTGTCGAGGTCACGGATTGGAAAGTTAACAAGACCCGCCGGAGCAGTGTCAAACTCGTCAAAGTTCGTTGGAATGCCAGACATGGTCCTGAATTCACCTGGGAACGTGAGGACCGGATGAAAGAGAAATACCCCCACTTATTTCCTAAGAACTCTGCATCTACAAGCTGAACTAAAATTTCGGGACGAAATTTATTTAACGGGGGGAGAATGTGACAACCCGCACTAAACCAGGTATCCGTACGACTTAATTAATGATTAATTACTGCTAAATTACTGTGCTTAACTGAAATTGCTGATAAACTGCTACCTGCATACTGATACATGCACTTACTTGCATCATACTTTATTTGTTGTCACTACATTATTTACATGCTGAACCTTGGTGACAAACATGATGCACAAAAAGCACAGTAGCACTAAACGGATACACAGTGAACATGCTGATATAACCAGCATCAGGCAGACACTGCCTCTAAGGCCTGTTAAGAGCCTCAAATATCTGACTACACTGGTAGTGAGTGTAGGGTTATAAGGGTTGTGGAACTGCGTCTCTAGGAATAAGATACACTGATTGGATGTGCCAAAAACATACTTTAAGTACAAAACACAGCACTTTAATAAATAATCCAGCTTCTAGCTGACTAGTAAAGTGCCAAAACATGGGGAAAATACTACTAGACACTTTCTAAAGTGTGGAAACAAAATGTGTCACTAAAAATAACAATAACGACACTTTAAAAGCTTTTGTAACGCTTTAACGGATTACTATCCAACCGAACAACCGGACTTTACCCGGAACATGAAAATATTACTATTTTCACTAATTATATTTTTCTGAGCCAGTTAGGGTCCCTGATTACCCTAACACCCGTCATAACACGCTATATATTACTAACGGAGTTTAATACTTAACTAACCTATTTAACCTAAACTCCATCCTAATTACCTAGTTAAAATCGAACAAGAGACCCCCCCCCCCAAACCGAATCGGTTACCTAGGGGACACCCCCCTTGTACTTGTGATTTGGCTAATCTTAGATGTTAAGTATCATGGGGACACATCTTCCATTGGATAATAGCACATGAGTTTGCCTATAAAATCTGGTGATTACATAACATAACACACACTAATCAACACCAACTTACTCACCTCTCTCTTGCTCTCTAAACTCTCGGCCGAACCCCCCTAGAACCACCCACCCATTTTCGACTTCCATCTTCATCATTCCAAGGTGATACTAGTGTTAGAGGTCACGTATTAGGAGCCTTGGTGCACTCGGAGCGCGAAGGACCACTTCCGTTAGCTTTTATCCACCCATTTTCCATCAAGATTCTTCCCTAGCCCCGAGCTAGAGGTATAACACTTAAAACTCTTATTTGATCATATCTAAGGTGGTTAAAAGGAATTTTGTCGGTGAAATATCGATAACATACGTTTTGAAGCATTAAAGTCTAGTAAAAACTATAAAAATGGTGGTTAATAGCTTACAACTTGTGTAAAAGTTGTAGTACTTGAAAGATGTGTTTATCTAGACCCGATCTATGATTGTGGTAGCTCGGATCATCGTTTAACCCGACTTTGTAAGATCATGGATCTTCACATAAGCTCGTTTTTAGTTAACACAAGGGTTAAAAGGTGAAACTCTACCACACACGAGACATGGACTTGTTTAAAGGCATTTTATTTGTGTAAAAGTGATTTAACTTGTACGGTAGTGTTTAAAACTAGCGGATCTACGTATCCGCAAGTGGTATTTTCAAAGAACCACACGTTAAAGAAATCATGTTTTCTAAAAAGATGGATCTTACACTAATAAACATGATTTTACAAACCACAAGTGTGTAAACACTTGTGAAATGAAAAGATCCGACAAGTAACCATTTTTGTAAAAGATAACTAGAAGTTGTAAAGACGGATTTCTCTAAAAACGAGGTTTTTACAAGATTAAAGTTACTTTATATAAAGATCTACAAAATATAATGGGATTTACATTATAGATACGGAAAAGCTACAAGTTCATGCGATTATGCAATTTACATACTTATCGACTAGTTTGATGTGTCGGAAATTGTTTGTTTGGATAAAGAAGTTGTTGAATTAATTTGTTAAAAGAAAATGATACGCTTGAAAGCGTGGCCACCTCCAGTTACAGAGGAAACTCTGGCGAAATTTTCTAAAAACCTAACACTTAGAATTATTTATACAACAAGTGTTAGAACTATTTTTGACATATTTCGAAACATAAATTTCGCCAGAACTTTATTTACTAAATATTCGGAGGTGGGATTTTCACTAAATGTAACGTGATAAATATATTTTGTCACAACACTGTTTATGATTATTTTGTGAAAATACATAAATATTATTTTAGAGTAAAAATAATATTTACAAGCGTTAATGATTCCAAAATTTTGCGAACGCTTTCACCATGAATATATAAGTTACACCGGTAATTACATTACCACACGATTGATAAAACGTAACTTACGCACATGTATTGTATCCCCCACCCTTGGGAAGGATTATAACTACCAAGTATATACAAAACGTAAACACGAAATAGTTGTCTAACTATTTCCAAAACCTTAACTATAAAAGCTAAGGCACGGCCATCCGTCTAATAGAATTAGCACTTGTAGGTCGTCGCACAGCTTTCAGATTTGGAGACACTTGGTAGAGACGCACCGACAGTGAGTTCATGTCCCCCTTTTCTCTAACTGTTTTCAGTTTTCTTAACTGCGGGGGTGAAATACATGTTACTATGATTTTGAGTACATTATACATGGTATGGTTAGCGTAAGGAGGGTTACTGTTCAGATCATGTGAGTGGGTAGGCGGAAACTTGAGGCCATTAATCCTCAAGGTAGGACCGAGGGACAGGAGCGGTAGATCTATCTGGGTGTAGCGAGCCCAGCCCCAGGCCCAAACAGAACGGACCTCGGGGTGACTTTGTGCCCAACGCATAAATCCGCTAGGTTTGAGTCTTCCTACTTGCACTTCACACATATCAATGGCTTTGCAACCCATTGGTGATCTCTTTTCCTTACACTGCTACATACCAGGGAACTTTTATACTTACAAGTGTTTTACTTACTCACTTGCACATGAACTCGCTCAACATTATTGTTGATTTTTCAACTTACATGTATTTCAGGAAATTAACGAGATCTGGCACGGTATGGCATGTTTTCCGCTGCATTAGTTTCCAAGGTCACCCGGGGTTTAGGGGATGTGTCTCTTTCCTGGACAAGACACAGTCCTTAAACCATGTTTATGTTATGTTTCAGTTGTAATGTTTGTTGAACAAGATTATGGTTGTCAGGGTATGTTAAAACAATGGTATTGTGTTTGGTTTTCAAAACTTAATGGATGATCTTGCATGTTTTTAACTCATATAGCTTTGGTATGATTAAGCTATAGTATTAAGAAGTCACACCAAAATTAACCACGCTTCCGCAAAGCCAGGGTGTGACAATACTAAGGGTTTATCCCCAGTACATTAAGGGTTTATCCCCAGTGAAACTAAACTTTTTGACAAAAATTCCAAAGATATGACAAACTACGATTGTGTTTACACACGTTCTTCTGTTGGTGAAAAGTCACGAAGTTTAATCACTAAGTGAAGAGATACTCAAGTGTGTCATATATTGATGCAATATCCTGCACAGACAGGGGACATCCATGACGGGGACATTGCAAAGGATTCAAAGGTTGAGGTTGGAAATTATTGCCTAAGTGTTTCTGGTATGATTTATTATTTTTCAAGTCTTGAAAACCTTTTCTAAATGATCTAAGTTTTCTAGAAAGTCATATTCAACCAAGTTTTGTCTAACATTTTTATGACAAAAGTATTGAACATTTCATCAATATCCTGACCAGGATGTTTGATCAGGATATTCAAAACATACCTTTCAAAATAAAAACATAACAACAACAAATAAGGCTAAAAGGTTAGTTTATTGTTAATGGATTGTATTCTTGGTTTCATCTAAAAAAAGAGACCCATCCACCAAGAACACAATTAAGTTTTTAAAGCATATTTACATAAACAGTTGAAGGCTTCATCCTGGAAACACAGGATCCCTCCAACTTCAACTGTCAAACTATTCTACTTGTAGGAAATTAAAATTGTTCTAAGTGCAGGACGACCGGATGATTTAGACCCTACAAAATACAGGTATCATTAAAGACAGACTAACCAGGATACAGGTTCAGTATATGTGTACGGGATACAGGATCTGGATACTTACCTTATTAGGGAAGGAGGTCATGGGCTCGATAGATTCAGTGAAGCCAAGGTCATCATAAGAGAAACCTTTGGCAGCAGCAACATGTTAGGGGAGGATTTTCTAACAATTAGTGATCCTTATTCGTTATCCTAATTAGTGATCCTTACTTCTGTGACAGGTGGTGATCCTCAGAAGGGCTTTAGGATCAGGATCATGGATCACTTTAAGGATCCTCGTACTGACGATTGTTTACTTATGTTTTGTAGCATCTCGCAGGTATAACAAGCTTGACCAAGTCTTAGCGACATTCCTGGAGAATATTCCTAAACTATTCTGCACGTGCTTGACCAAAAATAGACGTTATGGAGAACGTGGAGGCTTGGCACGAAAGTCGGATAGTTAGTTTAGGTGGTTATTTCTATTTTAAAAAGGGAGTAATGAGCTAGTAGAAAACACTTAGTCATTTCTCAGTTACACACACTCGTACAAACGCTCATACAAGCTCTCGTTCAAACACTTAGCAATCTCATACACTTTTTACACATTTCACCGTAGTGATCCTTGTACCTAGCTCGTTACTATCCGAAGTTGTAAACATTTAATCATTTATTTCAGCTTGGTGATCGGTAGTTTCCATCACCCGGGGTTTTTTGTGCCGGAGATCAACTCTTAATCAAGGGCTTTTTCCCCGTATAAATCCTTGTGTTGTTTGTGCAAATCTACATTGAAGTGATCCTCATCGCTATTATATAATCAGCATCATACCCCCATAACATAGAGTTTGGTTGCAATATCCTCATCAGATTTTTGACCAAAACAGTTTGGCGCCCACCGTGGGGCGATTGGTGTTTTGTCCTTAGAAGAATTCGCATTTTTGTGCTCATTCCGGTTCACTACAACCAAGCAAATGGCTTCCTCAGCGAAGAATACTTCAAACTTGATGCCTTCATTCACTTCTTCACAAGGCGTCCCTCCTTTGCCTCCACCACCTTCTGGATCCCAGAAGAATACCGAGAATGCCGCGAAGAAACCAACTCCCATTTTCTCAAAACCACCTACTTCTTCTGTTTCAACTAATCCTACTACTAATGATCTCTATGCCTTGATTTTGCAGATGAGGAATCATGCACAAGAACAGGATAAGACCAACGAAAGGATCCTCCGGGAGATTGA
Organism: Helianthus tuberosus; assembly: GCA_030545235.1. Lineage (NCBI taxonomy): Eukaryota > Viridiplantae > Streptophyta > Magnoliopsida > Asterales > Asteraceae > Helianthus > Helianthus tuberosus. Next base: position 59,313 of record JARYGA010041167.1, read on the forward strand.
CGAAATTAAGAAACAGAAGAAAACGGCAGAGGATCGTTCCCCACTGATGCCCAGATCTTTGAATTTTGATACTCCGGTGATTACTTCTCAGCCATCAGTGGTCCCAGACGTTCAATATGTGGGTGGACCAAAAGGAGTGCACTACGGAACAACGACAATGACCCAGGCATCAGGTTCATATTTCCAGCCAGCGGGATCCTATCCTCAGCATATGGGGTCCCTCACGAGTACAGGAGGATATTCAGGAATGCAGCAGTTTCAAGGATCCTCCTTCGTTCCAGGATCATCCCAGGTTCAAGGATCCTCCTACGTTCCAGGATCATCCCAGGTTTAAGGATCCTCCTTCGTTCCAGGATCATCCCAGGTTCAAGGATCCTCCTTCGTTCCAGGATCATCCCAGGTTCAAGGGTCCTCCTTCGTTCCAGGATCATCCCAGGTTCAAGGATCCTCCTTCGTTCCAGGATCATCCCAGGTTCAAGGATCCTCTTTCTTTCCAGGATCATCCCAGGTTCAAGGATCCTCCTTTGTTCCAGGATCATCCCAGTTTCAGGGATCCTTCCAGATGCCAGGATCCTTGAGGAGTTTGCAAACAGGAAGCTCAGATGTCCATCAAGGAGATTTTATTCCAATGCAGACCAATGCCTCTACTGGTCCCTCGATCATTCCAGAGTCTCAACAATATGGATTAACATCCATTCTTCCTAACTTGAATCCAATGGGAGGTAACACTTTTAATAATTCTCATACTACTAACCATGGTCTTATGCAGGATCCAGGTATCAATCATGCCATGGCCAGAGAATTGCAAAAGCTAAAGGATATGATATCAAGTGTTCCGGGAGTGGTCAAACCTATCCCAGAGATTGCAGATGGGAGCCACAAGATATCTCGTTTTGCACCACCAATCTGTGATGCTGAGATACCCAAGAGGTTCCATGTGCCTACAATGAAGCTGTATGATGGTTCGACTGATCCTGAAGAACACATAGCACAATATAGGGAAAGGATGGAAATCAATCCAATTCCAGAAAGGTTAAAAGAAGCATGCCTGTGCAAGGGATTCGGATCCACTCTTACTGGATCAGCTCTCAAATGGCTGCTAAGTCTTCCTCCTTATTCTATTACCTCATTTGCTAACCTAGTTAACTTGTTTAATAATCAGTTTTCTTGTAGTAGAAAATTTGAACGATTAACTAGTGATTTATATAGGATAACCCAGGGTCATAATGAATCATTAAGGGATTACATTACCAAATTCAGTAAAGAATCCTTAGACATTCCCAACTT
>JARYGA010041168.1:0-29866 GCA_030545235.1 Helianthus tuberosus
TCTCAGATCAATGCCATCGGGCTCCCTCGTATTACTCACTTTGAGTTCGTTTGTATGGCCAACCGTTTGAATCCGACGTTTGAGATGTTCAACGTCTTCTATACCGTTTCATATACAAGTGGTTTTTACTCCTTTAGTGCTCGTACCGGCGTTTCTCCAGTTTGCTCTATGCCATTGAAGAGTCTCCACGACTGGAAACAAAAGTTTTTTTATATTCGCCGGGGTGTTGTTCCTGTGGACATGCGTTACCGGTCGGTGGGTGAGGGTATCCCCAAGGTTGATGTGGTTGAAAATTTTGCTGACCAAGATTGGTATAAGAAGTTGACTCGTAAAGTCACTCCGATAATCCAGCTTGAGGAGATGGCGTTGGTGGGTGCCGGCATGAGCATGAAGTGGATCCCTAAACATCCGTTGGGGGTCCCAGTTTATGGTTATGATGGCAAGCGTACGTTTTGCTCCATATCCTTTTTTCTCTGTTTTGTATGTGTTCGTTGTATTATTTTTGCATTGTTCTTCATCTTCGCGTTTTTTTGCAGTGGGTTTCACTTTGTTGAACGTTTTGGATCTTAAGGCACCGGGTGCCATGGTTGAGGCGACACAAAAACCTGAGAAACGACCTTGGTTGGATCAGATCCGTGGCCGTTTTCTGCATCCGAGCAATGAGAGTTTCACCACTTACGTTAACACTGTCTTAGGTGAAGATAGTGAGAATGATGATGATGCATTTGATTCCATTCGAGAGGAAGTTATCGTTCTCTCGAGTGATGGGTCTGGCAGATCTTTTGAAGACCTAACCTCTCGTTCCGCGCATGCAGGTCCGGCGCAGGGGGTTGTGCAAGAGCCGGTGAACGCGCCTGTTGGTGATGATGTGGAGATTCCGGTTGAGACTGCTGCGCAGTTGGAAACAAAAAGAAAAACAAAAGCAGACAAACCGGAAGGGAAAGGGAAAAAGGTTGAGGGAACTGCCACTGAGACTCCTCGTATCACACCCCGAAATTATCAGAGCTTGGCGTGACTGGACTGGTATCTTCATTGCACAGCGGAAGCAAAATAAGCAAAGACTTCTAGAAACTGAACGCCGCTAAGTACTCGAAACTCCAATGGTTCTCCTATTCCAACCGTGCCTTGTCTTAGAAAAGTAACCTGAGAAAGAAACATGCGAAAAATCAACATAAAGTTGAGCGAGTTCATAGTTTGTTTGTAAAATATTTGAAATAAATCTTTTGAGTTGTGAAAAATTTGAAATAAATCTTTGGAGTAACCGGTTTTAGAAATAGTATTGAGAAAACGAATCAAAAGTCATTTTCTTGCCAAGTTATATGGAAACGTTGTGTTTGTAACACAGTATGTTCATAAAAACCATGTATTTGTAATGTTCGCATAACCGTCAATGCCCACCCTGACTTTGACCCCATACCCGCATGATCCTGTGCTTTGAATTTTGTATAAAACATGGTATTTAATTTGTATGAACAAGTATTTTCCGTAAGTATAAAATCCCTGGTATGTAGCAATAAGGAAATAAAGAGATCACCAATGGTTTGCAAGGCAATTGATATGTGTGAAGTGCAAGTAGGAAGACTCAAACCTAGCGGATTTGTGCGTCGGGTACATAGTCACCCCGAGGTCCGTTCTGCTGGGCCTGGGGCTGGGCTCGCTACACCCAGATAGATCTACCGCATTGTGCCCCTCGGTCCTACAATGAGGATTAATGGCCTCCAGTTCCCGCCTACCCACTCACATGATTTAAGTAGTAACCCTCCTTACGCTAACCATACCATGTATAAAAATGTCTGTAATCATTGTACATGTATTTTACCCCAGTCTCTAAGACTGATCCTCCCTCAGTCTCTAAGACTGAGCCTTCCTCAAAACGCATCATACTTGGTACTCGTTCTCACCAAGAGTGCTTCTTGTATTTACCCGTAGTTTTAAAAAAAAAAACTAGAATTCGTGGATATGCATATTCTGAAAGACACGCTTGTTTGAAAACCGGTATAAAACATAAGCTTTTCGTAAACCATTTGAGTTTCTCGAAATCCCTTCGTAATATGATTTAGAAATACGAGTTTTGCGTTTGTTCAAAACTTTGTATGTTTTTGCAAAACGTGCATGTCTTTCCACCCCGAAAACATTTACAAAAATGTAAAATAGTAAAAAGTGGGGGTTATGAACTCACCTGAATTTCCATGTGCAAAGCTAGCTAATTACGACTCCGTGATGTCGTTTCCAAAATGAGACTCGCTAGCGTGCATTCTACAATATTCCTAACACGGAATATCTAATAAGTTTCTAAATAAAAGCGGTAACTAGTCTACGTGTTACCGAGCTCTACCGAATCGTTAACCGAACGATTCAACGGTAAATTGTTAACTTAATGGAAAAGATTAAGTTATACGTGTTAAGTCTCGTTTAATGTCAGTAGCAGTTTAATAAGTCTTGAAAAAGACTTAGTTTCCGAGAGACTTAAAATGAATAAATATTTATATAAAAATTTATAAATATATCGTTGTAAGTGTGTTAGCCGTCTCGAGTAGTCATACGTGTATAAAAGAATATTTCTATGAAAATATCATATAACAAACTCGTATCATATATCGCGTTTCGTATGAAAATAATATATAATAACTTGTATTATATATATCACGTCTTGTGTATATTTGCCAAAAATATACGTATATGCCGTTTAGGCGTTCGAAATAAATATAAAAAGTTATATTTATTTTATAAAAGATTCCGCGTGTTTGAAATAAATATACAACTATATTTATTTTATACAACAAAGTCGTGTTGTTTGATATTCGAAATAAATATATAATCAATATTTATTTTTGTAAAAGGATACGAATTAACGACGTTCGAAATAAATATAACATTATATTCATTTGTAAAAGCGTTTGGAAATATCAAGGTTTGAAATATTATAGACTCGAATTCCATTAAGTGTCGTTTTTGAAACTATAATACGTGTCGCGTTTAGGAATTTTTCTCGAAAAACGGGCAGAGTTTCCTCTGTTTTTGGTCACCTCGACAACACAAGTTGTCGTCATTTTTCAAAATTCAAACAAGATTCACTGAATATATGTATGATTTTGTCAAATATATCAAACGTAACTATAATCAATCGATTCAAGCTCGTTATCACGAAAGTAAATAGATTTATAAAAATAACGTAATGATTCACGCCGTTAAAACTTTACCGCTCTTCGCGTCGAACCGTTGACTGAGTTGACCAGAGTTGACTCGGTCCGACCGAGTCGACCCGAAACGCTTCCAAATCTGACCCGAACCGTTGATCGAAACCCGAAGCCACGTCTGACCTTGACTGTTTTGACCCGGACCCGTCTGATTTGACCTGAGTGACTAAGTTGACTCGGTTTGACCCGAGTCAACCTGCTTGACCGCTGTTGACTTATGTTGACCGAACCCGAGCCAAATCAAAATTGAACCTTGAAACATAAAAACTTAAATTACTTGAAACATAACAGCAAGTCCTCCTCATCGTTAACCTTCATCAGAAAGTAAAAGAATCGAGAATACAAGAACAGAGGCGTGTGTTTACCGGAAACATGTCGGACAGAAATAATGACCGTCGGACCGAGACAAGGACCGCCGGTCCGAGTCTCCGATCTCTCTCTACTGAGCGGTCTTTCTTTCTCTCTAACCCTCCTCTCCGTCTCTCTGTCTCCGCCATGAAACCACGCCGTCACGCGCCGCCACGCGCCACCGGTTCTCTTTCTCCGCTGTCTCTCTCTCATCGCCTCTCTCTCTCTCTCTCTCCGCTTCTGTCCGCTGTCGTCGTTCACCACCACCGCACGGTGGTGGTGGTAGTCATTTCTGTCATCGAGGGGGGGGGGGGGGGGTGTCACCGATGACTGGTTCTCGTGTGTATGTCTGATGAAGGAGAGGGTTAATTACTAATGTGTGTTTGAGAAGTATAATTTCTCTGGGTTTTGAATGTATAGATCAAGAGAGATGAGAGGCAACCTTTAAAAGGATGATGGGTTTCTAAGAGTAGAATGAAGGAGAAGAGGGAAAACTCTATTGTGTGCGTATGTGTTTGCATCAGTGTTTGTTTGTGAATGAAAATTACAAGGTATAAGGCCATATATATAGATATATTGAGATTTTGCAAATCTTGACATCTTGCACAAAATATTTTGCTTAGATTTGGTAAGATTTTAATAGATTTTGTAAGATTGTAGTAAATCTTGTAGAGATCTTTCGAGATCTAGTATCGGTTTTGGTGAGATTTGGTATAGATTTACTATATTAGGTGCGGGTTTAGGCTTGTGGGTTTTGGCTTGGGCCCAGGGCCCACAAGCTCAATCCCCGTGTGTAAGTGGCCCGTAAATCCTACGAGACCCGTTGTCAAAACCCTGAACTCCGTTTTACGTCAAGAATTAAAATACACAAAAATACGGCCGGTAGTTGTTGTTTGCGCGCCCGTTCGTCGGTCACGGTAATAATCGCGAAAAATTGTATCGTTGCCATCCTTAATCCGTTTTTCGATCCGGTTTCGACTGTAGTCACTAAAAGTAATTACGGAGCTAAATATAGCGTAAAAATTTAATATTTGTCGGTGTTGACAGTATTTTGTACGGCATCAGTTCGTTGTCGCGTAGTGTTCAGCAGATTCCCCGTTAATCACCATACACGCACTGTAAAGTCCGATAAACGTTCCTAGGCATTCCAAAGGCCTAATTAAGTTAATTTGCACTGTAACACTATTTATTATCACGTTAATCACTTGTTAATCACGTAATTAAGAGCCGTAAATCACGGGTTGTCACACCTCGTAAGCGACCTCATACCCCTCGTGTCTTAGATTACGTTGTAGTTTCTGATACACTGTCCGGTTTAGGGATTGGAGAGAAACATCAGGAATCTGATCCTGAAGACTGCGCTACATTAACAGAGATAATGCAGAAGAATATGTTTGATGATAAGAAACGGAAGCTTGACGAGCAGGCCGCTGCTATGCTTGCGTCGAAAAGGATTAAGCTCCAAAAGGAGGATCCTCCTGCCCCTTCTGAGTCGGAGGTTGACATGGGTATTTTTCTGAGAAACCTGGGGATTTGCTGCAGAAGATTTTTGAGGCTTCTGGTATTCGTTTTTTCAGTTTCCAGTTTGTCTTTTTGTGTTTGCTTGTTTTTCCTTCTCTTCTCTGAATGTGTTGCTCGTTTGGGGGCAGGTGCCAAACCAGCCAAGACTGGACACAAGATTGACATTTCCAAAATTACTCCTCCAAAATCTCCGCCGTCGAGGGCATTTGGGTTGTCTCCTCCTCATGATACTCTTGGTGAGAAGAGGAAAGAAGATGTGGCTGTTGAGCAGGCTGGGGAAGGTGGTGGTGGTGCTGCGGGTGGTGCTGGTGGTGTAGATCGTGGTAAGAATGTTGAAGTTGAGTTGGAATCAAGTGAGGCCACTCCTCATCAAACGATATATACCAAGCGTCCGCCGGGTGCTGGTGGTGGTGCAACATCCGGGGTAGTCCGGCGTCCTGATGTTGAGTATGCTCGGGGTGGTTCTTGGGACACCCATAATCCAGCATGCGATGATCTGCCCCATGCGCCTCACTGGCACTTGACCCAGGGCTCCCGGATGAACGACCTTGACAATTGTCATGAGTTTTTTTCTCTGTCTCTCCCCCCAGCTGAAAGGTTATTTCAGAAGAGGCGCCGCCGGTTAGAATTGTTAGATGATCATGTTCAAGCCGGGGTTAACTTCTGGTCCACCTCTCAGGAGATTGTCCGTGAATGGAAGCTGATGGGGGAGGACACTCTTGAGTTTGAAAATGAAAAGAGGTTGTTTGCGGAAGAGAGAGAAAAATTTAATACTGAGAAGAAAGGGTTGGTGTGGAGGGTATCCGATGCAGAGGAGAAACTCGCCCAAGAGAAACAAGCGAATGCTGATAAGCAGAAAAGTTGGGAAGCTGCGTGCGAGCGTACTAATGTGGAACTTAAATCTCAACGTGACGCTATTGTGCATTTTTCTGGTGAGAAGACAGAGCTTGCTGAGGAAGCTCAAAAGGCGCGCATCGCGTTTGAGAAGAAAGAGAAAGAGTACGTTGATCGTATCGCTAAGCTGGAAGATCTTGCGAGGCAGTATGAGGTTACTGAGCGTCTTCTTCAAGAGAAGACTGTTGAATGCAAGGCCTCTAAACTCCTCGCTGAGGAAGCAGCGGCTAATTGCAAGTGGTTGCTTTCGCGCGCGGTGCCTCTGGTAACCTCTTTTATCTTATGTTATGGTTTGCGTGAACTGTTTCTCTTATTTGTGTGTTTCTCGCAGATTGCTGATCGCATAGTAAACTCCCACGAACTTGCCAACTATATGTTTGAGTTGGGGCAAGCTGGTTATAATAGCGGGCGTAAGGATGGTTATATCGAGGGCAGAGCTGCGGCTGTCAATAAGGAGAAGGAGCATCACTTCGAGTTATGGAAGGAGGATTGTAGTGCTGCTTATGCCACGAAAAGACAAGAGTTTTCGTCTTTGGAGTTTGCTGTTGTTAAGGCTGCGCAAAAATTGGCTCGAAGATCTGATGGTGTCGTGTCGTTGAAAAAAGCTCTTGGAGACGAGAATCGTGCGGCTGGAGGCGCTGGTTCCAGTCATCCTGAATGAGGGACTCCGGCCTGCGCGCCGCGTATGACCTTGGTTGGTCCTGTACTTGACAATTTCATGAACAATTTTTATTTTCTCTTGTTATGCCTGTGGATATTTGGCTATGCTTTAACGTTTGTTATGCTAATGGTTGCCTTTGTTTTATGCGAATTTTGTTATCGTCATAATATGTGCATGTATAATTACTTTGATTCAGGTATCACGAATGAATAATGGCGCTGACAGGTTGTGTTGTGTTTATTACAACGTTTTATTCTGTCGTTTATGCGCGCAGGTTGGTTCGTGAATACGATGTGATCGAAGTACAGGTTATTGTGTGGACCCAGTTGTTCTCAGCCTTGGGGGTTCTTACAATGTTTGTTTGTCCTGTGTTCGATGCTTTCGTGTTTATGTGGGCACGAAGTATTTGTTTGGCGTTTGTTAGGCTTTAGTTGTGTATCTGACCCAGCTGTGCACTTGTTTGTGACAGGCCTTGGAGGTCTACAACGTTTCCTAATGGTCGAGCCATTGGTGTTTTCGTGTATGCCCAAAGTAATATATGCAATTGTGACAAAGAAATTTGCATGATAGAAAGATAGCCAAACACTTCTTGTATTACTAAAAATGTGTTGGCGACTCGGCCATTGCAATTACATGAATCTTTTTCACAGGTAACACTTTCTCAACTGTTGGGCGTTCCAAGTTCGTGGAACCTCTTTGTTGTCGATGGTGCGTAGCTTGTAGGCTCCCTTTCCGAGTACTGTGTCGATAACATACGGACCTTCCCACTTGGGAGCCAACTTTCCGGGTTTTTCAGCATTCGAAGCTTCATTGTCTCTGAGGACGTATTCTTCCGGGTTGAAGGTGCAGACTCGGACTTTAGAGTTGTAATATTTTTCCAGCTTCGTTTTGTACTTTGCTTCATTAATTGCCGCCATCTCTCTCCTTTCTTCTAGGAGGTCAAGGTCGATCCTCCTCTCTTCGTCGTTGTTGATCAGGTTCATTGAGAGCATTCGTGGTGACGGCAATCCTATCTCCGCTGGTATTACCGCCTCGGACCCGTAAACCAAGCTAAACGGTGTTTCTCCGTTGCTTGTCTTGGGCATCGTCCTGTGAGCCCACGAGATGCTGGGCAGTTCGTCTACCCAACCTCTTCTTTTTTCTCCTAGCCTTGCCTTGATTCCATCGACAATACTCTTGTTGACGGCTTCAACTTGACCATTCCCCTGCGGGTGCGCGACCGAGGAGAAGGTGTGCTCAATGTGTAATTCTTTGAACCACTGTTGAAGATTGTCTTCGGCGAAGTTGGTTCCGTTATCCGTGATGATCTTGAGTGGTAATCCAAAACGGCATATGATTTATTCCCAGATGAACTTTTTGACGACGGTGGATGTGGTCGATGCGAGGGCCTTTGCCTCTACCCATTTGGTGAAATAGTCGACTGCGACTATTATGAATTTGACAGCTCCTGGGGCTTCGGGGAAAGGTCCGACCATGTCTATTCCCCATTGTTGAAAGGGCCACGCCGTTGTGACTGGTACCAATTCATTCTTGGGGCGCATCATTTTGGGGGCGTGTCTTTGGCACCCGCTGCATTTCCTCAATTCTTTAACCGCATCTAAATGCATCCCGGGCCAATAGTACCCCGCATTCATGACTTTTGCCACCACCATTCTTGGTCCGGCATGTATACCGCAAATTCCCTCGTTCACTTCTCTGATCAGATAGTTTGCGTCTTCGGGGTCGACGCATCTTAGTAGTGGCCCAAGGTATGACTTTCGATATAAGATTCCATCAACCATCTGATAATGCTCCGCTTTGTACTCGATTTTTCTCGCTTCAGCTTTGTTTTCTGGGAGTATTCCAGATTGAAGGTATGCTATTATCGGAGTCATCCATGACGTTGTTCCCACTTGGATAACGCTTACATCTCGCAGTGGCACTGACGGGTTGCTCAAGACTTCTATGCGCACATCCTTCGCTAGGTGTTGAAAACTTGTAGATGCGAGTTTACTCAGCGCGTCTGCTGGTTTATTCTCGCTTCTATTAATGTGGTGCACCTTGTAGGAATAGAAGGTTTGTAGCAGTGTCTTTGCTTGACTCAGGTAGAGCGCCATTGTGTCTCCCTTGGCTTCATATTGCCCATTGATTTGACCGGCCACTAACATGGAGTCCATATGCGCTTCGATGTGTCGTACTCCCATTTTGATTGCCAATCTTAAACCAGCAAAGAAAGCTTCATATTCAGCTTCATTGTTTGTGCTTTTAAAATCCAGGCGTATGGCGTAGGTGAACTCATGTTTGTCAGGGCTCACCAGCCGGAGCCCGGCACATGCGCCATCTTCGTTAGACGCGCCGTCTGTATATAACAACCATGGTTCTTCTACTTGCTGTTTTTCGGCTTTTTCCATCGCCTTACATTCTCGGTCCTTGTCGTCCGGTACCTCTGTCATGAAGTCTGCAAGTACTTGACCCTTGATCGCCGGTCTTGGCCTGAAAACCACATTATGACCTCTGAGCTCTATCGCCCACTTTGCTAGTCTCCCTGAAATCTCTGGCCTTGCGAGGATGTTGCCAATATTGTAGTTTGTTAGCACGTGAATGACGTGGTTGGCAAAGTACCTGTGCAGCCGTCTTGAAGCATGGATCAGTGCGAGTACTAGTTTCTCCATGATTGCATACCGGGTTTCTGGGTCAGTCAGGGTTTCTGCTCCTACTGCTCTGTCGGAGGCTGATAAGTACAGCACCAGGGGTTCTCCCTTGACTGGTGCGGTTAATGTTGGCAACTTGATAAGAAAATCTTTCATCTCGTGAAATGCACTCTCGGCTTCCAGAGTCCATTGAAATTGGCTCTTCTTCATGCAATTTCGGAGAGTTTTGATAAACGGGAAAGATTTGGCTGCATGATTGGCCAGGAAACGGTTAAGTGCTGCCAACCGCCCTGCCAATTTCTGCATCTCCTTGATCGTTGAAGGTGAAGGCATGCGTTCAATTGCTTGTATTTTATCAGGATTCACCTTGAAGCCATCTTTCGTGACAATGAAACCCAGGAATTTCCCCTCTTCCATGCCGAAGGAACATTTCGCTGGGTTTAGCTTGATGCTTACTCCGCGTAAGGTGTCGAATGTTTTTTGGATGTTTGCCAGCATTGTATTCTCTTCTTTGCTCATAATGACTAGGTCGTCCATATACACCTCGATGTACTTGCCGATAGCGTCGTGGAAGGTTTTATTCATGAGCCTTTGATAAGTCGCGCCCGCATTCTTCAAACCGAAGGGCATCTTGGTGTAACAGTATAGCCCTGTCGGTGTGCGGAACGTGGTTTTGTCTTCATCTTGCACAGCCATCTGTACCTGGTGGTACCCCTTGTAGCAATCGAGGAAACATTTCCATCGGAACGTGGCAAGCGAATCAATCTTTTCATCGATGTTTGGTAAGGCGTAACAGTCGCGTGGACATGCCTTATTCAGATCCTTGTAATCTACGCACATTCTCCAGCTACCATTGTTCTTTTGGACCATCACTGGGCTTGCTACCCACGTTTGGTATCTGACTTCTCTGATAATTCCTGCATTTAACAGCTCCATCACTTGCTCTTTCATGGCATCATGTTTTATGTCTCCCAAGTGGCGCTTGGCATGCACCACCGGCTTTGCATCGTCCGAGACGTTTAATCGATGTTCAGCTATGTGCCATGGAACACCCACCATGTCTGTCGGTGTCCAGGCGAACACATCCATCTTTTGGAACAACAGTTTCTTTAGCGCGTCGCGCGTTAGATCGGACATTGCAGGTCCCAAGGTAACTGTTTGTTCTGGGTATGCGCTGTTCAATACCCATTTTTCTGCTTCCGCGTGTGGCGCTGGTTTACTTGCTTTTGCAGGTCTGAGCTCATCTGTTGCTAATACTTCTTTGCTTGCATATATGATGGCCACTCCTGTTTCTGTTGGGAATCCCACAGCTGAGTGTGGGCCAGAGCAGATCATGCTGAAGTCGCCTTGGGATTCTCTTCCCAGCAGAATATTCGTGCCTTGAATGTGCTGGCCGCACCATGAATGTGACCTCTTCTGTTCTTGAGTTTCTTCCATCCGAGAGCAACACTGGGAATGATATCTGTCCTAGAGGAAAAACGGCTTCATTGCAGAAACCAGTGAGCGGGTAATCAACTGGTTCTAAGCGCGCCTTATCCTCCTGATCGAATTGATTGAAACACTGTTCATATATGATATCCGCAGTGCTCCCTGGATCGATGAAGATGTAATCTGTTTGGTAATGCCCTATTACGCCTGAGATGACTATGGGTCTTCTTTCTCGTGGGCCTCCTCTTACAACCGGGAAAACGACTTGTTTCTCGCGCCATGAATCGTCTTGCGCGCGCTTGTTGTAGTTTTTTCTTGGCCTTCGTGGACCCCCTTGAACCATGTGGGTTTCTAACTTCCTGAGTTTTTTGTTATCTGGTCCTTCGTCTCTTCTTTGTATTTGACGGTAATCGCGCTTTCCGCCTTTTATCAAATGGGTGAGTTTTCCATCTCTTAAGGACCTTTCAATTTCTTGCTTTAAACTGAAACAGTCATCGGTTAAGTGCCCAATGTCTTTGTGAAACTCGCAGAAAAGGTTCGGGTCTTGGCCCCTTTTGTTGCGCATTTGTAACGGTGGTTTGAACTGGTGGTTCTCGGTTGCCAAGACTTCCGAAGGAGTTTTCGTGAGGGGTGTCCACTGTTTCTCCCTGTTTTCTCGTTTCACCTCTTTCCGGTGAGCTATTTGATTGATCGTGTGGCGCGCATCCTCTCTTACCGGGCTTCTTTCTCTGTGACCGGATGTTTTCCATGGTTGGCTTCTGCCTTTCTTGCTATGCCGGTCGTTATGGTTGTAACTGCGCTGACAGTGATCGTCGCCGGTCAACTGTCTGTCAGACTGCGCGATGGTTTTGGCTGCTTCAATGAAGGTCTCCTAATCTTTGGGTCCTCCGTCTCTTCCCTTTACACGCTTGATTAGATCATCGCACTTAACTGCCCTCATGAAGTGCACGCGCATCATCTTCTCGCCTACGTCGCCGATCTCCAAACATTCTTTGTTATATCTGGTAATGAAATCTTTCACGCTCTCGTGGTCTCTGCGCCATATGTTTAAACAATCAGCTGGATCCCTGGTGTGTCGTCGTTGCTGCGAGAAGTGCGCAAGGAACTTCTCTCGGAAATCAACCCATGATTTGATTTTCCCTGCTGGCAGGCTATCAAACCAGACGCGTGCTGCGCCTATGAAGGTTTGAGCGAAGAGATGACACCAGGTTGGTAAATTCCATCTGCCTGTTGCTCCAGCCCCGTGAAAAACTTGAAGGTGATCGTCTGGGTCTGTCAACCCGTTGTATTTGCCCACGTTGTGTGGCAATTTCGTTTTGTTGATGGCAGCCGTGGCGATCTCTCTAATGAATTTTGAATTTTCAGCCATGTCGTCTGGACGATAGCTTAGGGTGTAATCATGCTCTGCTTTTGTTTCATAACCTGCGCGCTTGCGAGGTTTGTATGCTTCATGCTCTAGTGGCAGCCTGCTGAACACTGTGCTTTCCTTGTATGTCTCGTCGTCATCTTCAAATTCGTCGTTTATGTTGCTCGGACCTAGACGACTTTGTATTGGTTTCTTTGGTTGGTGAGAATACTGCACATAATTGCTTTCTGTTTCACCGTACGTATCGCGCGTGTCGTGCGCGTTTGGCCTTCTAATATGTGGTGGAGGTACTGACTCAGGGCGTAGATTGAATGCATTGGTCTGTTGAGGCATGGGAGCGCTCAAAGGCCTTTGCAGTGGAGTGACAAATGCGGACTGGTTGGCTTGTGCCTGAAGCAGAGCTTTCTGCGCACTGAGTTGTGTGTAAACAAGGTTTATAGACGCCACTTGTTCGGCATACCAGGAAGCCAGAGTTTTTCCTTCGGGTAGCCCTAGTAGTGCAGAGAAGTTCGGTTGTGCTTGGTCCGATGGAGCTGAGGGGCCAGCTCCATGGCTCTGTGTTTGCACTGGTGGAGGTGTTTGTTGGACTACCTCTGATGGAGGCTGGAAAGTAGCTCCGTTTATGGTTTGAGTGATGATCCTAGGTGGAGTTTGGAAAGTAGCAACAGTTGTGTTTTGAGTAACAACCCTGGATGTACTTCCAAAGATACTAGGAAACTCGTTGTTCATCGGCCCTTCTTGGATAATTTTGTTCCTTTGACTCCGTTGGACGTGTACGTTGTCTGAAATGAGTTCAAAGGAAGAAACGTCTCCATCTACCGGGTGAGAAGGGTTTTGTTGAGCCATTTTGCCGAGTGTTTTTGGGAAGAAAAGAGATGAGAGTGGTTTTTGCTAAATGCGGATGGCGCCAATGATGAAACACCGGTTAACACCAAGGTTAATCGGTGGGGTTATTTCTTCAGTGGGTTCAATCTCTTTTCCTACTCATGAAATGACCTGGGTCCTGCAAAACAGCAACACCGTTAGTCTCGTTAAGAGGAGAATATGGGGGTTTCCCTCTTAACCAGGCTCCGGCGTGAGAATAAGTATTGTTCTGAGGGAGAATAAACAGTGTGTGTTAAGTGTGAGAGTATAGAGAGCAAGTTGATTCAACCTGAATGATGAAGGGTCCTATTTATAGCCGGAGGGTGAGAGAGGGAAGAGAAGCGATGCCAGCTGTGGTTGCGCGCCAGCTGTCCGACCAAGGGGAATATCCTCTTGGTCTCCTCTGCTGTGGTCAGTGTAGTGGTACACGTGGTGCGCTTGCATTTGCCCATCTTGGAGACGTCGTACTGGTGTTGTCGGGCTGCTCTTAGATTTGTTACAGGCCTACCTGGCGCCTGGCGACTGGTGACACGTGTTGTCCTTTATGTTGGATGGAGCATCTTTGGAGCCACCTAGATATTTTCCAGAAGCTTCTAGAAGCTTCTGGATGACCTCGTTGATGTCAGCGCCACATAGGATGGAAAAAGTGGTGTGGTCCTTGCCATGTGGGCAAGGAATTGGGACCATACCTCTTCAGATGGCGAGACCATCGTTTCGGAGAAAGAAAAGTTTGAGTTGGGTTTCTTTAGCTCAGGTAGTTCGAAGCATCGATACCTGCGCACCGTAACAGTGGTGGCCGCCCCCGGCTGTCGTCCGCCGTCTGCAAATCTGGTTGATGTTGTTGTTTCTCTCTCTATTGTGGGTTTGATTCTGTTTGGGGGTTTGATTTGTGTTATTGATGTTGGGGGTTGTTTTGTGTTATTTGATTTCTGTGGGTTTTTTGTGGGTTTGATTCTGTTTGGGGGTTTTATTTTTCCCCCTAGTCGATGATGATAACAACAAATCTGAGACTCCCCCTGAGTTTGCGATTTCTGGGTGCGTTCGTTTTTGCGTAAAAAAGTTTTTGTAAAAAAAAAAAGTTAAACCGTAAACTTTTTATCGTAAACCGTAAACTTTTTTAATGTAAAACGCAAAAAGGTTTTACGTTTAACGTAAAACGTAAAACGTAAAACATAAAAACGTAAAACATAAAAATTTTAACGTAAAACGTAAAAAACCGACGCGTAAAACGTAGAAAAACGTTAACGTAAGAAACCGGCGCGTAAAACGTAAAAAACGTTAACGTAAAAAACGCACGTAAAAAACGGGTCGTAAAACGGCGTGAAAAAACGGAGCGTAAAACGGGTCGTAAAAAACGCGCGTAAAAAACGGGTCGTAAAAAAACGCACGTAAATTTTTTTTATCAAAAAATCTGATTTCAATATGTTTGTTTAATAAAAAAAACTGATCAAGTAGTTCTCGCGGTTCTCATATATACATCTACCCACACGGCGTTTTTTTTTTAATTTTGTTTTACGAATGTGTCCCCTATACATACATCTACGTTTTTGAAAAAAAAATTTGGTCCACCTCGCCCCGGATCAAGTAGTTCTCGCGGTTCTCATAACTCAAGGTGGTTCTCATTCTAGCGGTCCCTATATATATATATATATAGAGAGAGAGAGAGAGAGAGTTCATATTTCTAGCATTTCTAAATTCCCTTCACATGTCCAAGATTCTTCTTTATTAAGCATATACCAAATTCATGAACATATTAGTTCGTACATTAAGTTTTCTCCCCAAATAATAAACAAATCACCAACATAGATACGTTTGATAAGCCTCATGAATAATAAAAATATGCCATCTAGTGTTTTAGTAAAAGAGAGCCAAGTTAGCAAAGGTTGTTAGTTCTTATTTTTAACAAACTCTATACAACTACAACAGTTGGGTGAATCCACATAACATAGCACTAGATTATAAAAGATCTAAGATTAAGGTAGTGATTCTTACTAAAAGTAAATAATGATGAAGGATGGAAGCTTGCAAAAACACTTGATCTTTCTTGAAGACACCCTAAAACACCCTTGGAAACCTTGATCTTTACTTTATTACTTAGAAAACGAAGGAGCACTTGGACAAATTTAATTTTATATATATATATATATATATATATATATATATATATATATATATACGGCTTGGCTATATAAGAAACCCCATCTTTTTTAAAAAACTATGCAAACCCAATACCATCCATTGATTATGTTTCATCACACTTGATCAATGGCTCTCATAATTTTGGTAACAATTAGATTTAAAAGAAATGTAATAATACACATTAGTCAACTAGAAGGGCATTTTGGGTAGTATATTCCTTCTCTTTCCACTGTCTAGTCCTATCATCTTTAATGCACATCTCTTTCTCTCTCTTCATATCAAATTCAAAATCACAATCTCAGCTCTCTCAATTCCCTCTTTCTCATGACTTTCCCTTCTCTCTACACAACACTTACAACCTGCAAGCCTAAAGAGAGAGTGAGAGCCGTGAGAGAGAGTACCAGAGAAATCGAAAGAGAAAGAGAGGTCCAGAGAAATCGAAAGAG
Source organism: Helianthus tuberosus (assembly GCA_030545235.1). NCBI lineage: Eukaryota > Viridiplantae > Streptophyta > Magnoliopsida > Asterales > Asteraceae > Helianthus > Helianthus tuberosus. The sequence continues at coordinate 15,495 of JARYGA010041168.1, forward strand.
AGAGAGAAAACTGGTGGGTTTCCAGCCACCCACGGCAGCAGCAGCGGTGGTGTTGTTGACCGTTATGGTTGGGGCAGGGGAGGCGGTAGATGCACGATGAGTGAGGCACGATGGTGGTTGGTGGAAGGTGGTGGCTGGTTCAATCTGGGTTGTTGGTAGTTGATAGCGGCGACAGTGGGTGGTTGTAGAAGGTGGAGGAGGGTGGGTGGTTGGTGGCGCCGGAGTTCGAAACGTCGTCGGAGTCAAGATCTAGTAATGGTTAATGTTCTCTCTCTCTCTCCTCTGTCTTCAATCAAGATCTAGTAATGGTTAATGTTCATGTATTTTAAATAAATCGAAAACTTTAGGATGAGATTTTTTAACGGGATTTTTTGTTGGTTTGGTTGCTTGTTTGGGGATTTTGATCTTAACAATAATTTTTTTTTTTTTTGTTTGGTTGCTGGTTTAGCCTTTTGATCTGAACAGTAAGTGTTTTTTTTGTTGGGTTGTTTGATTTACAGAAACAGACCCATAACATGTGTTAAGCACCTGTTAGAATAATATATAACGTGTGTTGATTTACAGAAACAGATCCATAAAGATATTCAATTGACAAGCTGGATGGATGCGGGGATATTGAATAAGTCAAATCTTTTGGGAAAGAAGTTTTCGTTCGTTTATAACATGTATTAGTGGTTCATGCTGTAACAGATCCATAAAGAAGTTTTCATGCTGTAACAAGTTTTCGTTCATTTATAACATGTTTAGCACATTTTGGAATGTATAACATGTGTTAATCCTCTGTTATAATCTTTTTGTAACCTGACATGTATTTATGTATAAGCTAGTGGTTTACAAAACACCATTATGTGTATATACTGATCTAACATGTGTTACAATTTGTCTGTTCGGAACATGTAATTGATTAACATGTGACAAGGGTGAAAACAGTCGACGGGGGGGGGGGGGGGGGTGAGTTTAATGGTGAGCTTAGTTAATATCGTAATCTTGTTGTAACCCCACTTGTATACATATGATAACATGTAAGCATCCATTATAACCCGACTTGTATTCATGTATATCAAAAGTGGTTTGCAAAACACCATGATGTGCATATACTGATCGTAACACGTGTACAAGTTAATATGGAACATACAAGTTAATATTGTAACACCGTATACCTGGGATAACATGTGTTAAGCCTCTGTTATAATCTTGGTTTAACCCAACATTGTGTCATGTATAAGCTAGTGGTTTCTAAAACACTATTAACTTGTATAATCTTGGAACATACAAGTTAATATTGTAACACCGTAACCCGACTTGTATTCATGTATATGAAAGTCACATCCTTTGGGAAAGAAGTCTTCGTTCATTTATAACATGTGTTGGTGGTTCAAGCTGTAACAGAACACTATGATGTAACCTGACATGTGTTCATGTATAACATGTGTTAAGCCCCTGTTAGAATGATATATAACGTGGGAAAGAACTCTTTGTTCGTTTATAACATGTGTTTGTTTTGCACATTTTGGAATATATAACATGTGTTAAGCCTCTGTTATAATATTTTTGTAACCTGACATATATTCATGTATAAGCTAGGGGTTTACAAAACACCATGATGTGTATATACTGATCTAACATGTGTTACAATTTGTCTGTTCGGAACATGTAATTGCTTAACATGTGACAAGGGTGAAAACAGTCGACGGGGGCGATGAGTTTAATGGTGAGCTTAGTTAATATCGTAATCTTGTTGTAACCCCACTTGTATACATATGATAACATGTAAGCATCCATTATAACCCGACTTGTATTCATGTATATGAAAGTGGTTTGCAAGTTAATATGTGTACAAGTTAATATGGAACATACAAGTTAATATTGTATAACGTGTGTTAAGCCTCTATTATAACGTGTGTTAAGACTTCCAGAATGGATGCATAAACTCCAATAGTAACTTAATAACATAGTATACCTGATATAACGTGTGTTAAGCCTCTTTTATAACGTGTGTTAAGACTTCCAGAATGTGTTAAGTCCATACCGTTTTAACATCATGTACTAGACAAAACAAAATAAGAGTCTCACATTACATATTACTAGTAAACGAAAATACATAGCACTAAGAAAATGGTGGAGCTTCCTTTGAAAATCTGCCTTAGCTTTTCAGCGGCTACCTTTGCTGCCTTAGCTTTTCAGCGGCTACCCTTGCTTTATTGTTTGGGTCGGTCTTGAAACGGTTTGTAAACATGTGGGTGTGCGTATGCCAGGGAAGTTATAAAAAAGTGTTTTCATGTCACACGTTACACGTGTTACGTTGTACATGGGTTTCATGTCACATGTAACACATGCATGTCCGGGAAGTTCAACCTATAACACGTGTTAGTTGTGTTGTGCTGTAACATAAACATGGTCATGATCCTTGAGCATCTGATCCACGTTTGACGAAACCAACGGTCCCGAGAATTGGATCTTATTTCCCTTGAATCCATCACCGTCCTAATAACAAAAAGATAAGATAACCGTTAAGTCGTTAACCAGACATAAATATTAACACATTCATAGCCAGATTTTTTTTTTCTCAGATAACATCACAAAAACAGTTACTATTCAGATCAAAAGCCCCAAACAAAGCAACCAAACCAACAAAAAACAGTTACTATTCAGATCAAAAGCCCAAACAAACAAGCAACTAAACCAAACACAACTTTTTAACACAAAAATTAAAACCTGCACGTGTTACGTTGGTTGTGCTGTAAGAAAACTTGGCTTAGCTGTGAAACAGGAGTTCAGACTATAACACGTGTTACGCTGGTTGTGCTGTAAGACAAACTTGGCTTTGAAACAGGAGTTCATACATGAACACATGTCAGGTTATAACACGTGTTACGTTGGTTGTGCTGTGAAATATGAGTTCAGACATGAACACATGTCAGGTTACATCATGGAGTTCTGTTACAACATGAACCACTAACACATGTTATAAATGAACGAAGAGTTCCTTCCCAAAAAATGTGACCTATTGAATATCTTTTTTTTAACACATGTCCCCGCATTAGCGTCGCCTACATCCATCCAGCTTGTCGATTGAATATCTTTATTGGTCTGTTTCTGTAAATCAACACACGTTATATATCATTCTAACAGGGGATTAACACATGTTATGGGTCTGTTTCTGTACTATAACGCACAAAAACAGTTACTATTCAGATCAAAAGCCCAAAACAAAGCAACCTAACCAACAAAAAACAGTTACTATTCAGATCAAAAAGCACCAAACAAGGCAACCAAACCAACAAAAAACCAGTTACTGTTCAGATCAAAATCCCCAAACCAACAAACACATTTTTTTAACACAAAAATAACTAATCCATGGATCAAAATCAAACGAGTTTGAAACCAAAACAAGTAATCCATGAATCAAAATCAAAATTTATAAACACCAGAAGAATGAAAACCAAACTAAAATCAATAGTATTGAAATTTATTACCTATAAACGTCATTCTTTTTTTTTTAAACAATAATCAATGGTATTGAAAAATAATTAATCTTTTGGCAACATTCTTAATTCTGGAAAAAATAAAACCAATTGTGAAGAACGAAAATCAAAGTAAATGACAATTAAAAATCAAAACCAACTTATTATTGACAGGATCTTGATTCTTCGACACTAACTTGGTTCTTCGATTTCTTTTAAGAAATTAACATGTAAAGTTGAATTAGGGGTGTAAAAAAGAAAAAAAAACTCGAACCCATAAAAAAAAGGATGAAAAACCTTGATCATTCTTGTCCTCGTCAGCAGGGAACTCGTTGTGAATGACGTTCCCGTCAGTGGGGATCTTGAAATGGAGGTTTTGAAATGGTGGATCTTGAAACCGAAATGAAGTTCATGGAAATGGATCTTGGGTAGAACTTGAAACAGATATGAAGTTAATGGAAAATGGAGGTTTTGAAAGGGTGGATCTTGAAACACAGAGATGAAGTTAATGAAAAAATAGAGGTTTTGAATGGTGGATCTTGGGTTTTGAAAGTAGATTTGGATATGATGGGTATTAATTATTGTCAAATCAAATAGGGGAAGATATCTAAGATAGATGTGAAAATACCATAATGCCTTCAAGGACAAAAAGAATATGATATTTACTATGGACACGTGACAAAATCTAGACCATGCATTGGGTTTGCAAAGTTTTCTAAAAAAATGGAGTTTTTTGTATAGCATTGTCCTATATATATATATGTGTGTGTGTGTTGGTCGAGAGATAAAGGAAAGAAGAGAATCTGATGTAATGTTGTTGTAGGTGACAAAAATGAAAAATATATGGTCTTGCAAATGGGCTCTAAAATATCTAAGCCTTAGGCTGGAGGGTGTGGGGCGCCACCCTTCCGCCACCTAGACCACCATAGCGCCCCCCTCCAAATTTGACCACACCCCTGGCGCCATAGCCGGGGCGCCATTGAAGGCCCGCCATGGTGGTAACGAGGTGAAACGCCATTCAGGTGGGGTCCACTAGTTTTTTAACCAATCAAATGTTTTTTTTTTTTAATTTTGTTTAATAGGGGCTCTATCCACACCCTCCAAATTAAAGGGGGACTCTATGGCACACGTGGATCCTATGTGGCACCTATAAAGCCCCATGGGGCTCCATCCACCCCCATAGCCTTACAAAACCAAGTGAGAAAAAAAAAAAAAAATAGGAAAGTATGGAGGGTTTTTGATGGGATTTCGGCAGATAGGGTATGGGGTGGGAAGGTATCTTGTTTAATCATTCATATAGCATGATGTATGTATGTATCTATGTATGGGATGAACAGGCAGACTAGAGAGGGGGCATGACTTTTGGTCGTACCATTGGATGGGGAAGAGAAAGTAATTAAGACTTTATATACCTAACTTGATTATTTTAGTCATGTGGTGATTCGATGTAAAGATCGTTCTTGTTAGGGGTGTAAAATACCCACTTAATTATACCCCTTAGCTAATCGTTTTTTTTTTTTTAATATAAAAAAAAAAGAATGGCAATTTAGCTATATGAATGCGTCGGGTGTAAAAATATGTAGTCATATGTTTGTATTTGTGTCATGCTAACCGCGTATCGCAAATATAATTTACAATTTAAGCATCAAAAACTTCAAATAAGAGAAAAATGCTCGGATAGTCCCTGTGGTTTCGCATTTTTTCACCTATAGTCCCCAACTTTCTAAAATTACCTGAATAGTCCCCAAGTTTTCAATTTTTGTTCCCGGATAGTCCCTGTGCCTAACATCAGTTAGTTTTCTCAGTTAAAAGGGTGTGAAATGACATAAATACCCTTTCCCTAAAAAGGGCATACCGTAGGGACTATCCGGGCATTTAATAAATAAAAAAAAAACATAAAACCCCCACCACACCCACCCTTCTTCTCCACCTGTTGGATCTTCTCCATAGTTGTTTCATCTCCGGTGCCGACACCTTATCGGTGTTCAGACGCCGTCTTTTCACCACCATCTTTTACCATTGTTCAGGCGGGACACCAACACCATCTTTTTTTCAGTAGCAACTGCGACCCCCAACCACCCCTAGCATCCTCCCACCTTTATCCACCACAACCTCCATCCATCATCATCACCCATCTTCCCCGTCGAGTTGTAGGGGCTGGATTCAGTTCACCCATCTTCCCCGTCGAGTGTTTCTGTGGTGTGTGGGTGGTTATTCACTTATTCGATTGGATCTGAACCACCTTCGATTTCTAGAAAGTTGCAGGTCGGTATTTCGACTGAATGAGCAGAGAGATGTGGGTTTAGGACGGCGGTGGTTATTCGATTAGATCTGAATCACCGTCGCATCCCCTTCAAAACCTAGTGAAATAGACCATTATTTCTGCTCAACTTCTTAGAATGCTCATACAATGCCTCCACTTCCCTTACTGTAACTACAAATACAAATAATTAAATGATACGGTTGGTGATGGCTGATGGAATTGGTCATATATTCAGAGTATAATTTATTATACTTGGCCTAAAAATTCATGTTCTTATACATAAAAAAAAGGATTGGGTGGTGATGGGAGGATGTTGAAGGTGGTGATACGGTGGCGTGGGTTTGGGTGGAAGGAGGGGTTGGGTAATGGTGGGGGTGGGGGTGGGGGTGGGGGTGAGGGTGAGACCCACTTAAATGATATAGTTTAATTATATTTTTTTAATAAATGGTGGGGATTACTTGAATTTAATTGGGTAAGGGCAATTTAGTAATTTTACACCAATTTAGTCCCTTTTAACTGAGAAAACTAACTGATGTTAGGCACAAGGACTATCCGGGAACAAAAATTGAAAACTTGGGGACTATTCAGGTAATTTTAGAAAGTTGGGGACTATAGGTGAAAAAGGCGAAACCACAGGGACTATCCGGGCATTTTTCTCTTCAAATAATAACAAATATATATCTAAATATATATATTTATAGTATTACACGCTTAATAATACTATAGAGTGGTTCCCCAAGTATTTAAAAAAATTATCATCAATGTCCGTGCGTGTCGGGTTAATTCGTGTGTGACCTGATAATTTTTATAAAAATTACAAATGCAGAATGTGTCACGAATAGACAATGCTATGCATGTGACAATCCAACTAATAAAAATTAAGTCTAATACATAAGATCACGATGTGTGTGAAATTAGGAGGGTTTTATACTAGGGTTTTGTGGGTTGGGCCCAAGGCCCATTAGCCCGTTCCTTGTGTTTTTGTGCGGCCCAAGTGCATTTTCGAGACCTGTTTTCGAACCCGAACTTCGTACAATGTTGTAGAATAAAATTTTGGGTCATAAGTATGTAAAATAGTGTTCGTCGTCAATGTTTGACGCGTTTGTTCGTCGGCTGCGTTAAAATCACGTAAAATGCTTTGGTTGTCTTTTCTCGTCCGTTTTTCGTTCACGTATGCTTTTTGTGACGTTCGAAAGCACGATAAATTCGCAAAACCAAATTCATATGTTTAAATTATGCGTGTAAACTTCGTATTTGTCGGCGTTGTCAGTATTTTGTCCGGTGTCAGTTCGTTATCGCTTAACGTTCAGCAGATTTCCCGCAAACCACCATTCACGCACTCTAAAGTCGGTTAGGCATTCCTAGACACTCCAAAGGTCTAATTAAGTTAGTTTGTGCCTTAAACACTATTTATTATCGCCTTAAACGTTTGTTAACCGTGAAATTAGAAGCCGTTAATTACCGGTTGTCACAAAACCGAAACACTCTCAATTTCAAAAGAAAAATTACAACAATTGGAGGTACGGGTCAGGTAACGGTAAGTTCAATCAGAGAAAGAGATTTGCAAAACCAAACTATATTCAAAATATGAACTTTGTGCGTGGCACAAGTTCAGATAGTGACAAAGAATCCCATATCTATGGTCAATCCAATGCGGAATTCTTTGCTCACGAGAAACAAAAATAGGCTGAAGGTACCGCTGTCGTCAATGACAATCGGATATGCTTCAAATGCAATGAAGTTGGACACATCGCAAGAAAATGTCCAAAACAAACACCTAAGCCTGTTTATGTTCTGAAGAAACAAGAATCGACATATGTTAAACAAAAGGGTCCAATGTTTGCTCCTAAATAAATTCTCAAACTCCCACACGGCCCCGTGTTAATCCTGTAGAAAGTAGAATTTTAAGAGAAAAAGAGGAAGAATAAAAAGAAAAGATAGAAAATGATTAGGCCGTTAATTTTAAGCTTTCATAAAATCCTCGTGTCCCCGACAATGGTGCCAAAAACTAACCGTGTGCGGGTGTGTATATATTTTTTAATATATTTTTAGCTCTTTTTTTACTCGCCAATTCAAGTTTTAAATTTATAAAACACGATATTCTACTATCACTCTACACACACGTTAGGGCAAATGCACCCATCGCGGACGTAGTATAGTGATGGCAAGATACCTAGGTCGTCCAAGGACACATGAGCTTTTAGTACCGGCTTATCGTCAACGTCTAATCGAACCAAACTTTGAGTAAAGGTTTTTAAAACTATAAAAAGATAAACTAAAAAATAAAATAAAAGTAAAAACATATAGACAAGAAAGAATCACTTGGTTCCGACTTATCTTTCAGTACCCTTTTGATGATTTCTGCACTTTGGGCATTTTAAGAGATTATCTTAGTTATAGTAGTAGGCCCCTCTTGTGAAGGCGACGTTACCCTCAACCTAGTGGTCTGAGTCAACAAGGATACACTCCCACTAAGTCGGATTATTGAAAGATAGTTAAGTAAGTTTTTAATGCAAAAAGTGGTGGGCCACCTACCAGGCAACGATCACCCTCAACCATTTGGTTCGAGTCAGCAAGGATACAGTCCTCGCAGGGTTGGTTTAAAGTTTTAATAGTAGTTTATAGATAAGAGATTCAAGCTTTTAGCACGTCTCCCGTGGTGGGTATTGCCCGCTCTGACTCGTGAAGTGTTACTGGACTTGAACCAGGTTCTCGCAGAGCTCTGACTCGTGAAGTGTTACTGGACTTGAACCAGGTTCTCGCAGGATCTATACACTGAACGAGACATAGAATTTACCCAACCACCCTTCTAACCCCCTTCCAGGCAATTAACGCGCTTTATATAGACCGTAAAGACACAAATATATGAATAAAAAACATATGAAGAATGATTAGATAAATTTGCCTTCAATATAGAAAACTAGTTATTAAAGTCATTAGTATATACCCAACTATAAAGTTGCCAAAGATTGGAAATCATAAAAGAAAATACATAAAAGATTTGTTTTCACCAAGTGATGTAAGAGTTTAGCCAAGCATGGCCTTTGTTTGACAAAGACTCTTACTATCAATCTTGGATCCCGAGACTACTACACACACTCTAAAAGATGGAAAATGGTTGATGGTGGTGGATGATTGTAACAACCCGACTCTTCGGGTCATTACTTATCGATATCTTTTCTTTTGTGAACGCTTGTATTCCCAAGATTTCGATTAACGCTAAGGGTTTAAACTATGTTTTTCAAATGCATTATTACAATGCATATTACAACGCTTAACCAAAAGGCAGTTATCGCATTTTAACGCAGTTTATAACGCTTACAACTCAAACGCATTTTAACGCATTTTATCGCATATTACAACGCTTGTTTAGAATAAACGCTATCGCAACGCAAACTCAACGCAGACTCGAAACACGAATTTACTTATGTTATGTGTGTTACTTGTGTGAGTATTTGTTTAAATGTTATGTGGTTATCAACGCAACGCAATGCTTAACAAACGAAACGAAGTTGGAAAACTAACTCGCACAACACGGCTGTCCAAATGGACATCCGATCGAATGGACATCCGCTCGAATGACCATCCGACCGGATGGCCATTCGACCGAAAGGCCATCCGACCGCTGCCAACTTCGCGCACCGCCTTAACTCCCTCTCTCACCCTATAAATAGTACCCGTACACCTCCTTTCTCTGATTTGACACCTCCATCTTGTACAACCTTCATCTCTAATCACTTCTACATCATCTTCTTCATCAAAATCACACACAAACATTACTTTTTCTTTGAAATCACTGATTTGGACCTCTTGAAGGTGGTTTCCGACTGTTTTGCTCCGGCCAACGGTTGAGGAACACCATTTAATCGAGATTGGTTCAGATGGACTCAAGAAAGTGTTGAAATCGTCCATTTCAAACACTTCTTCATCTGTTTTCAAACTTTTCTACAACTTTCACACATTTCCGATGGAATCTGGTCTCATTCAGACTCTCCACTCATTCCTTAGTCGAGAGCCGGCTTAAAAACGGATTTCTACCGGAGAGATGGATCGACTTACGGGTTAAACATGAAATTTCATCAAGAAAGCTCATCTGTCCGAATGGGCGATGCCCATCCGATCGAATGAGCTAGGCTTGGTGTATTCCCGTTGTTTGACACGTCGTCACCCGAAAGGCCATCCGATTGGATGACCATCCGATCGATTGACCATTCGACCAGGTGACCTGTCCCTTATACTAATCCTTGTTCAAAACAATTTGATAAAACTTCAAACCTTTAACAATTTTACACACGCACTTATTCGAATGGCCATCCGTTCGAATGGTCATCCACTCGGAAGACCATCCTTTCGGATGACCATCCGCTCGCATGAAGACCCATCCGTTCGAATCACCATTCGAACACTCAACCATTCGACATTCTGCTTACGCTCAGTTCAACGACTCACGCTGCTGTTCTATGCTCAGGCTAACTCAACGCGCTCCCTTCAATCCAATCAAGCTTGTGTTTACTTATTGAACACGCATAGTGAGTATACTCGAACTCATTTTCATTTAACGCACTTTGGGTGTTACATACTTCTATATCAAAACACAACACACAACGCAAACACTTTATAACGCTAACCGCTCCCGCAAGCTATACGTGATCTATGAATGCTTGTTACTATGCTTATACAGTGTTACACTATACCGCCTCTAGCAATGATAGTACTATAGTTTGGACTCAGCACCTGTCATGGACAGGGGTTGCTAGGGATCACATCACTTTACTTCACGTGTTCGTTGAACATGTGTCGCGCATACTCTACAACGCAGTCTCGTGGTTAAGTTGTATACATTGTTTGATAGTTACATGCTTCGCCCGTTACGTGTTACATGCTGGTTATGCTTAAGCGCTTTTCTACTATATGCTATGCAAACTTGTGTACTCACCTTTACATTTTATATGCATTGACTTTATTTTAACGTATGTGACAGGTTAATAGGATGCTACGCTATGTTATGCTGAATCAAGATAGGCAGTCTAGAAACTACACTAATAGAAATCTAGGTTGTCGGACTTGTTTTGTTTGAGAGAAACTCGCTATCTGTAATAATTATTTGTTGATTGGTATGGGACAATTAACCTTAAAAAATATTGGTAACAAATAGTTGTTATGGATCTCTTGAGCAATCTGGTTCGCCTAGTGTCGCGCCCCGATATTCCGCCATTGGTTGGGGTGTGACAGATTGGTATCAGAGCCATAACTATAGGGAATTAGGTCGAGTCTTGTAGGATTGACCTAGTCTATAGTCTAAGTACCAACAAACCGCTTCGTGCAAACCCGATAGGGGTTTTGTACGAACCTACTTTTGATACTCTCGCTTGTACTCGCTAAAACTACATCTTCGTGCGGACCCGCATACACATTTTCGCACGAAGACCGCCTTTCCTAAGGCGAAATACTACACGCCTTTCCTAAGGCTGACACAATACACACGTTTTCGAAAACACTCGCATAACACAACCGAGTGATTTGGATTGAGATTAGGTGTGAAAACCAAGAACTCTCGATAAGATCACTCACTCTACGCGTATTTTACTCTCAGCACGAGAAGCTTTGTTGAGCTAGGAGTGACATCTATATCTCGACTAAATTTCTCCATCTCTATCTCGTGGTTTTGCCACACCTATAGGAACGAAGTTGTTAAGTTAGGCGTGAAACCCGCATCTTAATGACTAGTTCCGCTCTTTACTTTGAATTTTACAAAACTCTCACCAAAGTCTCGATGGATTCCAACGACCCGAGTCACGTAGTAACTGGAAGGATGAGTGTCATTCGCCGTATTTCGGTGAGAGCATAGTCTATTAGGCCAAAGCGTGTACTCGATCTCGTTGAGGATAGTCGAATCACTTTGGGTAGTCGATGTCTAACACCCAATACCCTCTGTTTTCAATATCTAGCCTGCAATCGCCGATTTTACGCTTTATCGATTTTATGTGTTTGTATGTTTATATGTTTCGATTTTGGAGAATTTACGCTTTCCGCTCACCGCTTATGAAACGCGCACAACTCGCACTGCCCTTTAATCTAAAATGCTACTAACCGCAGACAAACTATGAACTCTCGTACGCTATAGTACTCGCTATTACTACGTGCAAAATATAGGTGAATACATGCAAAATATGTGCTTACGTGGATAATATGCTCCTACGTGCTTATGTGCTTATGTGTCTATGTGGTTTATGTGCCTACGTGACTATGTGCTTATGTGCCGACGTGTTCCTGATGCTTTACCTAATAATAATAATAATAATAATAATAATAATAATAATAATAATAATAATAATAAGTATGATTGGTTAAACGTTAAACTTTACAAAACCCGATATAATCGAATCTCGTCTAATTCATATGACGACGTCGGCTGCAGACAATGTCGTCATTTGGATCGCATACCCAACGCGCAGCTCGCCGAAACCATGATGATAAGCGTATTGCTTCGCTAGTAGCCAAGGAAATGGCTAAAGTCATACCTCAGATCGCCAGCGAGATCAACGAGGTCAGTAGATAATCTTCTGTCGATTCAAAGGCTGAAGCACCGAAAACGCCTTTCAGCTTTAAGCAATTCAAAGCTTGTGGTCCTACCAACTTCACTGGTGAAGATGGACCCAGTGCTATATTCCAGTGGTTTAACGCCATCGAAGTCACTTTCAGGTAAAGTGGATGCCTAGAAAATCTGCGTACTGTTAATGCTACTGGAGTTTTTCAGTCCAGGGCTCTGGACTGGTGGACTGCTGAGCGCAACATGCGCGGTAACGATGCAGCTTATGGCCTTTCTTAGGAGGAACTCAGGGAGCTTATGATGAATGAGTTATGCCCTCCTCATGAAGTGCAAAAGCTGGAGAATGAATTCTGGCATATCAAGCAAGATGGAGGTGATAACGCTGGTCTCACCGCTCACTTCAAGCAGCTCAGTATTATCTGTCCTAGTCAGGTTACTACACCTGACATGACAATCAAGAAGTACATTCGAGCTCTACCCGACTGTGTAGCTGACTTTGTTTAAACAGCTAAACCTGCTACTATTGAGGAGACTTACCAACTCGCAGCTGAGATCAACGACAAGCGAGTCTTAGCTGGGTATTTCAAAACCTCAACCAGGTCATTGCTACTCCCGATCCCGCTATCGGCACCGTAGCATCTCAAGGTTCAAAGTCTTCATGTCAGAATCGCAAGAGAAAGGGTAACAACAACAACAACAAGAATTATGCTACTACCGCCGCTCCTCTAAATGTTGTCCCTGTACAACCCAGCACCCAGAATAGCCAAGCTACTGTCACCAACGCACCGCCTGCTAAGCGTGCGTACACTGGTGTTCATCCTCTCTGCCCAACTTGCACCTATCATCACCATGCAGGGGTGAATTGTCATTTCTGTGCAAATTGCGACATTTATGGGCACTTTACCGCTCACTGGCGTTCAGGCCCACGCCATCAAGCAGCCCAAGCTAATCTCGCACCACCAGCTCAACCCCTCGCTATTTAGGGTAACCAAGCAGCTCCTGTTCCCGCTGTTCATGCACGAGCTTGCTACTCTTGTGGTGACCCGAACCACTTTGCTAACGTCTGCCTGCTCCGTGTTGTGAAACAAGAACTGCAGCAGCAACCACCGCAGCAGCAACAACAACAGCAGCCGCAGCCTCATCAGCAGCAGTAGCAACCACAACAAGCAGCTCACAGAAGAACTTTCAACATCAACGTCCGCCAGGCTCAGACTGACAACAACGTTGTCAATGGTACGTTCCTCTTTAACGGTATTTATGCTTCGTGTTTGTTTGATACTAGAGCCGATAACTGTTTTGTGTCATCTGAATTCGAAAAGCTCCTAAACCGTAAACGCGCTAACCTCCTAAAGACGTTCTATGTAGAAATTGCCACCGGAAGAACCGTCACCGTCAACCCTGTTCTCCATGATTGTACTCTCGAACTCAACAATCACGTCTTTCTGATCGATCTCATTCTGATGCAACTTGGTACTTTCGATGTCATTGTAGGTATGCATTTTCTTTGTGAAAATCGCGCCAAAGTCGTTTGTTTCGAAAAGATGATCCGTTTCTCTCTTTCAAATGGTGATCAACTCTGTGTTTATGGCGAAGTACCCTCGAAGGAATTGAAACTTATGTCATGCATTCAAGCAAGCAAGTAACTCCGCAAAGAATACTTGGCTTTCTTAGCTCACATTGTAGTAGCGGAGGAGGAAAATAATCCGATGGAAAAGGTACTTGTGGTTCGTGATTTTCCTAATGTCTTTCCTGACGATTTACCCGGTCTACCCCCGACTCGTGATATCGACTTTCGTATCGACCTTATTCCTGGAGCTAACCCTGTTGCTAAAGCCCCTTATCACCTCGCATCGTCCGAAATGCGTGAACTTTCTAGTCAACTCCAGGAGTTACTTGATAAAGGCTTCATACGCCCTAGCACATCGCCATGGGGCGCACCTGTCCTTTTCGTGAAAAAGAAGGACGGATCATTCCGAATGTACATCAATTATAGGGAACTCAATAAGCTTACCATCAAGAATTGCTATCCTCTACCCCTAATTGACGATTTATTTGATCAACTACAAGGCGCTACGTGTTTCTCTAAGATCGATTT
>JARYGA010041169.1:0-68657 GCA_030545235.1 Helianthus tuberosus
AACTATGGGGCAACCCCCACGGCAAATAAGCCAACGAAAGTCAAACCACGTTTTCAGAAACAACTTAAAACTAAACAACCAAACGTGAACTCACTCAACTTTGTTGTTGACTCGTTGTTACATGCCTTACAGGACGCTAAATGCTTGGAGCTTGCACGGGGAAGGAGTCGTTGTGGCGTACGGACGGTTATGTCCAGTGTTTAATATTTAAAACATTATGAACTTATTAAACCTAAGTGTTGGACTTTAAACTTATGAACTGCGAACTTATGCTTTTGAACTCACGTTTATGCTTCCGCTGTTTTAAACTAAACATGGTTAATTAGCTTTGGTCACCAATCGTATTGTGATTGGTCTTATTTACTTAATTACGATGTTCAATATGATTGGTGGCTCGATCCTGGTCATGTCACGCCTCCAAGCGGTGATACTCCGCATGGTGGATTTTGGGGGTGTGACAAACTATAAACTGGACAACCAAACATGAACTCACTCAACTTGTTGTTGACTCGTTACTACATGCTTTGCAGGTCAATAGGTTCTTAGCTGGTGCGTGCACAAGGAAGAGTCGTTGTGGGACATGGACAGCTGTGTGCCATGTTAAACATTTGGATAATTAAACTTTTGATTTGGTTTTGAACATTATGCTTCCGCTCATAATTTAACTATGGTTTTTTTGGACACTAATCGTGTTGGTTGGACTTTTACATTTAATTATTTACTTGTTCAATATGATTAGTGGTTTGATCCTGGTCAGTCACGCCTCCAAGCGGTGATACTCCGCATGTGGATTTTGGGGGTGTGACATTATCCTTGCAATTCATTATAATCGTATTTGGTTCGTTTTTAGGTTTTAGGGTTACGTTTTTTTCTTCAGTTCTTGGGCTCTTTGTGCTTGGCTGCTGTGGTTTTTTGGATTCAAGATTAATCTGGTTTGGGTTTACTACAAGAGAGTTTCATTGCCGATCGCTGATTCGTCATCTCCTGATTGCATTAGGGTTGACGGCGCCAAGGTTGTCAGATTTGTTTCTGCATATCTGGGTACGGTTGCTAGGGTTTCTACAATCTATTTTCGGCAGATTGGGAGTGTCTAGTGGGTGTTATCTGATTGCTGAAAGAAATTTTATTGGAGGCTGCAAATCTGAGCTAGGGTTTGTCGATAACTTGGCTTCTGGTTGGGTTTTTGATCGAACGTAAGCTTGACGGCGGCTAGGGTTTGATTGTTTTCAGTTGTTTTTGAGTTCGGCTAGGGTTTGTCATAGTTGTTTTTGTTTCAGCCGGCAATCTGTCATTATTGGAATGGATGAACTTAACAATTGTGGGAAACCGCGATTATCGTTTGACGAAATTGCTGCACGGTTTCTTGATGTTGATGGGAACAATTTGCAGCCAAAGCATGGTGTAACGATTGGAACACAAAATGACCCTAAGTTTTCAAACATCATCGATGATCTCACAAAGGTCACAGTTCCGATTCGTTTGGAAAAACAGGATGTCGAAAAGTCAGACAACTTTTGGGATTACCCTAGCAAGTTTACGCCAAAATCAGACCTATTTGGTGCATCTTTCTCGGCTGGAAATAGGGCTGCTCAAAGCAAAGCACGAACTTCGGGGCCTGCAGATCCTGTTTCCTTCACGCACATTGTAAAGAATACAAAGGAGAAGGTTAAAGTGAATTTTTGGGCGATGGAATCTGCCGAGAAAGTTGATGGTGCTGATGTTGTTATTCCGTTGTCGTCGGTTCAACAAGTTACTGATAGGTATGCTAACACTTTGTTTGGATATTTTCTGGGTAAACGGTTGGC
Organism: Helianthus tuberosus; assembly: GCA_030545235.1. Classification (NCBI taxonomy): domain Eukaryota; kingdom Viridiplantae; phylum Streptophyta; class Magnoliopsida; order Asterales; family Asteraceae; genus Helianthus; species Helianthus tuberosus. The sequence continues at coordinate 1,806 of JARYGA010041169.1, forward strand.
ATATCCTGTGGTCGATTACTTTGCTAAAAACAACTGGGCTAAATATGGTCTATCCCGGATCATGATGAATGCAAACGGGTTATTTTTCTTTAAGTTTACTTCTAAGGAAGGGATGAATCAAATGCTAGAGGATGGGCCTTGGCTAATCAGAAGTGTTCCCATAATTTTGAAGGAGTGGTCGCCCTCTATCAAGATGGAAAAAGAGGACATTAAAGTGGTTCCAGTTTGGGTCAAGATGCATGATGTGCCGTTAGCGGCATTTACTGAGGATGGGCTTAGCTTGGTTGCCTCTATGATTAGGATACCTAAGATGTTGGATACGTATACTGCCTCGATGTGTGCTGAATCTTGGGGTAGGAGCAGTTATGCTAGAGCGCTTATTGAAGTGCAAGCGGGGGCTGAGTTAAAAAAGAGTGTTACTGTTGCTATCCCATCTATGGATGGTAGTGGGTATTCAAAGGTGGAGGTCAAGATTGAATATGATTGGGAGCCTCTAAGGTGCTCCTCTTGTTGTGTGTTTGGTCATGATGACAGCTCGTGCCCGAAGAACCCTCAGGTATCTTCTAGTGGGGATGCTGAAAAGATTAATGATGAATTTCAGGTTGTAGGGGTCAAGAAGAAGAAAGTGAACAACCAAGGCATCCATATGAAAAATCAGAAGTCTAAGTTAGTTTACAGGCCAGTTGTCAACCCTAAAACAAAATCGTCCTCAAAGAGTCCGATGCAGAATCAGGTTTCAACATCTAACCCGTTTGACATTCTGAAGGATGATACTGGTAATCAGGGAGGTACCACTGTGGGTCGAGTGGAGAAGAAACCGTCAAGTGACAGGCAGGAATCGGATGAGGAGGAGGTTGAAGAAGTCTACAATGAAACTAGTGCATTTATGACATCGGGTACTCATCCTTTTTCTTCAAAAGCAGGGGCAAGCACTTCTTCTACCAAGTTCTCTAATGGATAGGCTGTCTGCTTTGATGGGATTTTAACATGTTTATCAAAGCAATTTCATCCATATGAAATAAAAACGCAGCGGAAAATAAGTTTATAACATGTTACTTTTATATGATATAAAACCATTTATATGAAAAAATCCCAAAACCCGGATCCATATATGAGATGTATACTATCAAACACAACCATAGGATGTTTAGAAAACTACCTTCTTGAAGTACAAGGATTATGAAACGGATGATGCTTCTTGAAATGGTTGTCTTCAAGAGTAGAAGACCTCAAGCTTGTATACCCCAAGCTTCCAACAAACACCTCATGTTTAGCTAGGATTTCTACACTTATGAACTCACTAGAAAAACCTCTTGACAACCATCTCATGGCCGAAAATATGAGAGGAATTTTTGGGTTCTTGCACTTGATTTATGAACTTGAAACTCTCCACTAGATCAACCATACATGACCCGATTTTTAGAGAGTCTTACACTTAATTTCTCAACTTGAAAAACTCTCTAGGATGAGCATGTAATGGCCGAAATTATGCAGCCATTTTTCTCCTATTTTCTTCAAGTTCCTTCTTCAAATATTCATCAAAATGAATATATAAGACATGAGAGATTTGCCACCCCATTGCCCAATTACAAGATGTCTAGTTATGACAATTGCATGAAACCTCATTGGACCTCTCTTGCTTGGGAAGACCATCCAATTAAAAGGCTTCTAACTTATGACAACATGCATGGAACCTCATTGGACAAGAATATTTTGGGAAGACCCCATGGGGGGGGGGGGGATGGCGGCCAAGCTTTTATATATAAAAAAAACAATTTCTTTTATAGAATATAAGTCTTACACATATATATATATATTTTATAACTTTTATAAAATATAACATCATGTGTTATAAGACTTATGCTATTTTTATTATGTTATTTAACCAATTAAATAACAAAATAAAATATTCTCTCAAAATAAATTATCCATATAATTTATTAGTTTGTCAAGTGCAATTATTTAGAAAACCAATTTCTAAATATTCTAAGTGTTGATATTTATTTATTTGATCATATCATAAATAAATATTGTAAGTGTTTGTCTAGCTTGTTATTGGGTATGACTCGACTTGGATCATAACGTACTAGCCACATCAATTTAATATGTGTCTTGGGCATACAGAGTCCAACAATCTCCCACTTGCACAAGATACATAGAAGATTGATGCAAATAGTAAATAACGCCTAACTACGGTTTACTACCCCTAATACGTATGACTATATGTGCCATTCAATAACATCATCCCCTTCAAGTCCCTTACTTGAACATGATTTAGGTGAAACTATCATTTATCCTTTCGTTACAGATGTCATGTCAAATCCAGAGACACAGAATGATCACTCTCTGTTGATTTAACTTTAGCAGGCCTTAGACATCTTACTCTCAACGAATAAGAGGAACGAATCCCTTCTTGACTACATACGTCTCTCACAATCACCTTGTACCACACCTGAGCTTAGCCTTATGTACTGTCATATTACTGACAACGAAGAAATAAGTCAAGGCATAATATTTGGTGAATATCAAGACCCAATATGTATCTCAGGTCTGAGGATACTATGATATTCTCCTTTACTCAAATTTACTTATGATCAATCACAGATGATTCCATGCAGTAATATTTGAGAGCGAGTCAGTCCAATATTTGTATCCCACAAATATCTATGAACCTTGGTAGCAACGCCTTGCTCTATATTCATACTTCATGAATATCTACCAATCCAAGTTCATAATAGTCTTACATTCATATTTGTTCCCACAATTATGATCGACTACGGACATTTAGAATAAGTAACTTATTCACGGATTTAAACATGCTAAAAAGGAACATAACTCAGAATACCATAATGAGTTATATTAACAGTTGTTCCAATATCCAAATACAAAATAGATCAAATCCAATCACTAGAATATCGAAGTCCTAAGGCACAAGTATGACCCTTTCATGCTTTGCCTATTCAAGGAGCTTCGTGAGTGGATCCGCAATATTTTGATCAGTGTGAACTTTGCGAATACATATCTTTCTCTTTTTTCAACTTCATCCCTTATGTAGTTGAAACTCCGCTCAATGTGCCTAGTCTTTTGATGTACACGAGGTTCCTTGATTTAAGCAATCGCACCATCGTTATCACAAAGATCTCTAGGGGTCCTGAATGGTAGGGACTACCCCTAGATCGGCAATAATTCAAGTGGTAGATCCATATGAATTATCACAATCAATGAAGCGGCGATGTATTCTGATTCTGTAGTGGACAATGCTACCCTGATTGTGATCGAGAACCATCTCGATTAGTCTTGGAAACTCGTATCCATGTAACCATTTACAACGAATTCCTAAACTCGCATCCTTGTAACCCTTTACAACGAGTTCTTCTTTACCAGATCCATATATTAGAAACATATCCTTAGTCCTTCTAAGGTATTTCAATATATATATATATATATATATATATATAACAGTCACCCAATGACCGTTTCTTGCTGGTTTCTTCTCGTTATGCTTAAAGCGCATAGCTTGTCCAGTCTAGTGCATATCATTACGTACATAATGAATCCTATAGCTGACGCATATGGGATTCCTTTGATTCTTTCTTGCTCATCCTTTGAGCTTGGACATTGAGATGCACTCAATATTGTCCTCTCTTGAATAGGTACCAAACCTTTCATTGAGTTCTTTATCTTGAACCCTTTCAAGACTTTGTCAATGTATGCACTTTAGTTTAAACCTATCAAGCGCCTTGATCTATCCCTGTAGATCTTTACTCCCAAAATATAGGCGGCTTCTCCAAGATCCTTAATTGAAAAACAACTTTCAAGCCAGGCTTTTACACCTTTCAAGGTTTGAAATGTTATTCCAAATAGTAGAATGTCATCGACATATAATTCTAAGAAAGTAATAATGCTCCCACTAGCTTTCTTATACACACAAGCTTCATCACCGTTCTTGATGAATCCATATTCCCTAATTTCTTCATCAAAACGGTGATTCCAACTTCTAGATGCTTGTTTCAATCTATAGATTGAGTTCTTTAACTTGCATACTTTGTCAGGATGTTTTGGATCAACAAAACCTTCAGGCTTAACTATATAGACATCTTCCTCAAGATATCTATTAAGGAAAGTCGTTTTGAGATCCATTTGCCAAATCTCATAGTCATAATATGCAGCTATGGCAAATAATATCCTAATTGACTTTAGCATTGCCACTGGCGAGAAGGTCTCATCATAATCAACCCCTTGAGTTTGAGTGAAACCTTTTGCTACAAGTCTCGCTTTATAAGTATCCAAGTTACCATGCATTACAGTTTTCTTCTTGAAAACCCACTTACTTCCAACTACTTTAGAGTTAAGTGGTGGCACAACCAATTCCCATACTTGGTTGTCATACATGGATTGCATCTCTACGTTCATAGCCTCAAGCCATTTGTCGCAATCAGATTTTGACATTGCATCATGGTATGTGGTTGGTTCATCTGAATCTACCACATAGCATCCATCCATAAAAAATCCATATCTTTCAGGTGGATTACTAATTCTACCAGATCTGCGAACGTTTTGTGTATGTTGATCAACCATTTGATCATCTTCAACAACCTCTTGTTGAGTGCTAGTATCAACCAAACGTGTATCGGCTTTTGGTTCCTGATCCTCATCAAGTTCCACTGTTCTACTAGTTACTTCCATTAGGAACTTATCTTCCAAGAACTTTGCCTTTCGAGCAACAAATACTTTTGCTCAGTTGGATCGTAGAAATAATATCCTATATCATCTTTAGGATATCCTACGAAGATACACTTAGTGGATCGTATTTCCAACTTGTTTGGGGTGTATTGCTTCACATAAGCTTCACAACCCATACCTTTAAATAGGATAATGATGGAACCCTTCCATGTCATATTTCAAAAGACGTCGTATCCACTTTCTTGGTTGGGGCCATATGGGCCACGGAGAGCAAAGCGTAACCCCAAAGTGATAGAGATAATGCGCTCCTAGCCATCATAGATCGAACCATATCTAATAGAGTTCGATTCCTCCTCTATCAAAACGAAGAACTTTAAAAGAGTTGATTTTGTACTTCACTTTTTGAAGATTCTGAACGTTTCAAAACTTCTTCTTTGTGTCAAGTACACATAACCATAACTACTATAGTTGTCGGTTAAAGTAATGAAGTATCTTTCACCATACCTAGTCATTGGCTTAAAAGGATCACATACATTCGAATGTATGATACCTAAGAAATCTATTGCCCTTTCCCACTAAAGGGTTTCTTAGTCATTTTACTTTGTAAACAAGATTCACATGTATCAAATGAACCAATTTCATTTGTTTCCAAAAGATCATTCTTTCGAAGTGTTTACATGCGACATCTGTTTATATGACCAAGGCGATAATGCCAAATATAATTCTCACTCAAATCCATTTTGAGCTTGTTGGTGATTGCTTGGTACATTGAACTATCAAATGATGTATTATTATGAACCAATTCATAACTACCATTTGAAGGCATAGTAAAACATGTCATTCATCGAAATATAAATGTCATTGTTTACAAACTTTAAATCAAAACATATTGTCTCAAAAGGGAAACTTGAATAATGTTCCTAGTCAAACTAGGAGCATTCAAAACATTTTAAAACAATTTCCAAACTATTTGGAAGTTTCAAAACATAGTCTCCTTTCTTGTAATGTTTATTTCTTTTGAACCTTTTGCAACGAATTGCAAACACGAGTTCTACATCCGGTATCTAATACCCATGTGTTAGAAGAGATAACATTAAGGTCAATATGTATTATTAAGATTGTACCTGCCTAGCATCCCTCTTGTTTTTCAACTCTTTGAGATAGATTGGACAATTCCTATTTAAATGCCCTATCTCACCACACTTAAAGCATGGATCGTTCGTGGCAACCTTTGCCTTCCTTTCTATTGGTTTCGGTGGTTCCGCTTTAGTCTTTCTTTTTCTTTCCCTTTGATGTGCCCCTTTCCAGTTGCCACCCTCATTGATCGTTAGAATGGATAAAACCCTTTTATCCATATTGAGCCTTTCGAGGTGATCATTGTGGCTTTTCATCTTAAAGACATAAGATGAGTTCGATTGGGTTTCCTCCATTCGACACGCATGAAGCGCTCGAACCGTTTCAAAGCGTTCTACCCTTAGGAACATTTCCTACAATTGGGTAATCATGTCGTATGCTCATGATGTTCAAACATTCTTTTGAATCTCGGGAATCAGAATTCCTAACATGAGACAAGAGGTTTGCATAGTATTCTCGATATACTTAATTCAATCGTTATAGGCATCCTTATCTTCCATAAGATGTTCATCGGGATTAGGATCGTTCAACTAGTGATAGGTTACGGACGGTTTGGGTAATATTGTTAGCGGCCATCTACAAAATTTAACAAGGTTCAATTTTAGTATTTTCGATATTATTATATTTTAATCATTAATACCCTTTTGTGTCTCATAGACAATTAATAATTAAAATCTAGAATCCAACGTTACATTTAAATATTGGTTAGGTGACCTTTATCCCTCTATTTAAATTAACAAGGTAGTCAACGTTTGACAATTGCAACTCTTTGCAACTTCTAGCCATATGGGATCGGTTAAACATCTTTATGTTTAATTGGCATGTTTAATCCCATCAACACATTTGTTCCCCATGCTTCGGTGACCCTAAGTTCATGGTTTCCAAATCAAGTCGTCCAACTTACACACACGTGTGAGTTTATACATATAAGTGGTTAGGTGACCTTTATCCCACAAACATGGTAAACCCACCTCGAATATACAAGTTCCCTCAAATATGGTTAGGTGACCTTTATCCCACAAAAGAGTTCCCAAGTGTTTCGAGTGTTGTATAAAAGGATGGTGTTTGACTTGTTTTATAAAAGGGATTTTTGAGTTTTCAAAAATTCTAGTTTAGAAAACTTTATGTACCATATATTTGCATGCATTCAAATCCTTGGTACTTTAGTGAAAATCAATTTTCAAGGTTCTTTTTAATAAAACCCATTTTATTATAAAATCATTGATTTTTAATAACCTTTTATTAACCAATTTTAATGATCTTGTAAAGAACCAATTTTACGCTTGTTGTTGATTATTAGTTTGTTAAGCATGCATATCCAAATATCATCAAAACAATATAAATAAGCAACCACACAAGCACAACACATATATCATTAGGTGCATAACCATAGCCAACTATTTTGACAACACTTGTTAGCCGAAACAAGTGTGCCAAAAGGTCCTTCCTAAAGGGTGAAAAATGACACAAGTATTGTGTCGTTGAACTCCCACTTGATCCCGCATCCAAATGCTTCAAGTCTTCCTTTTGTGTTGTGATTTCTCCACTTTCTTTGATCTTCCAAATGTCTTTTATATTCAGCTCCAAACTCCTTTGGACTTCGAAAATGTGTTTTGGTTTTCGGGCTAAAATCCCGTTTAGAACCATGAAGTCCTTTATGCCCGAAATTGGCAAAAACCAAAACCGCATTTTTGTGTGCATCTTCTTTTACAAAATATATCCTAATACATTTTTCTAGTAAAATAAAATGCACCTAATCTATTTATTTTACATGCCAAATGAAAAATAAATACATTACATATCTTTACAAATGGAAGACAAATTAATAATTATTACAACCTTTGAAATAATTAAATATAAATCACAAACACAAACATATTCAACACAAGGTCATGGCTAGGTTATATGCACCAAAATATATATCCAAATATATATTTATATTAATTTCAAGAAGCATAAAAAAATGGTTCCCTTTTAATAACCATTTTCGGCTATGTCCAAAAAACCGAAAAGGTTAGTTTTGTCCAAACAAACAAATCATCCATATGAAATAATTTTTCAAGATTCATTTATGCATGTAAGAATATAATCTTGAAAAACAAAGGGATAACCATACTTAAAATTTCGGCCATAGGGTTTTCACCAAACCCGAAAATTTTAAGTCTATTGAAGCATGCACTCATATAAGCGGCTCTAGATGCCATTGATGGGATTTTAACATGTTTATCAAAGCAATTTCATCCATATGAAATAAAAACGCAGCGGCAAATAAGTTTAAAACATGTTACTTTTATAAGATATAAAACCATTTATATGCAAAATCCCAAAACCCGGATCCATATATGAGATGTATACTATCAAACACAACCATAGGATGTTTAGAAAACTACCTTCTTGAAGTACAAGGATTATGAAACGGATGATGCTTCTTGAAATGGTTGTCTTCAAGAGTAGAAGACCTCAAGCTTGTATACCCCAAGCTTCCAACAAACACCTCATGTTTAGCTAGGATTTCTACACTTATGAACTCACTAGAAAAAACCTCTTGACAACCATCTCATGGCCGAAAATATGAGAGGAATTTTTGGGTTCTTGCACTTGATTTATGAACTTGAAACTCTCCACTAGATCAACCATACATGACCTGATTTTTAGAGAGTCTTACACTTAATTTCTCAACTTGAAAAACTCTCTAGGATGAGCATGTAATGGCCGAAATTATGCAGCCATTTTTCTCCTATTTTCTTCAAGTTCCTTCTTCAAATATTCATCAAAATGAATATATAAGACATGAGAGATTTGCCACCCCATTGCCCAATTACAAGATGTCTAGTTATGACAATTGCATGAAACCTCATTGGACCTCTCTTGCTTGGGAAGACCATCCAATTAAAAGGCTTCTAACTTATGACAACATGCATGGAACCTCATTGGACAAGAATATTTTGGGAAGACCCCATGGGGGGGGGGGGTGGCGGCCAAGCTTTTATATATTGAAAAAAACAATTTCTTTTATAGAATATAAGTCTTACACACATATATATATATATATATATATTTTATAACTTTTATAAAATATAACATCATGTGTTATAAGACTTATGCTATTTTTATTATGTTATTTAACCAACTAAATAACAAAATAAAATATTCTCTCAAAATAAATTATCCATATAATTTATTAGTTTGTCAAGTGCAATTATTTAGAAAACCAATTTCTAAATATTCTAAGTGTTGATATTTATTTATTTGATCATATCATAAATAAATATTGTAAGTGTTTGTCTAGCTTGTTATTGGGTATGACTCGACTTGGATCATAACGTACTAGCCACATCAATTTAATATGTGTCTTGGGCATACAGAGTCCAACATGCTTTTCGTCTGAAGGGGCTGCTGTTTTGTGGCTACTTTATCTTTGATGATGGTGGTTGAAGATTATGTTTTGTGGTTTTTGCATTGTCTGTCTACTAGATGTCGTGTCATGATGTATAGTAGACTAGGTTATGGGGTGTTATAGGTCTTTGGTTTTGTTTGATTTACATATATGGGGCATGTCCTGTATATGAACTAGTGTGGAACACATCCTCACTACTTGTACTTATTTGCGGTTGCATTTTAATAGATTCACCGGGGTAACCCTTTACCCAAAAAAGAAAAAAACTACACTTTAGAGACTATAGAAATACCACAAAGGCAAATTCTATTTGGTTAAAATTTGGTTTCTGACATTCCATACAACAGGAATGGGGTGTCTAGTCCTATAGCGCTATATCGTACCACCAATCGGCTTGATCATTGTTAATGAATGTATAAGTAAACATATGAACAAACAAATAGTCGTAACAAACTTCGGAAATCAGTGTTTAAACCATGGATAATAGTTCAATTTGTCAAAAGTTAGTACTTATGCTTCTGTAATCATATAGTCGAAATCATGAAAATATTGTATAGGCACATATGTTTCACCCCAAAATATTGAAAACAGTAAAAGAGGGGACTATGTACTCACCTTTGGGTGCGTTTTTATATGTTAACACAATCCCTCAAATTGTTTATTCGTCCTAAATTAAATAAGAACGATTTAATAATCAAAACTCACAAAAATACCGAAGTTTCTTCGATACTTAGAATTTTCACATAACTTTGAGATTTTTCTCAAAAGGTTATTATTTTTTATTATATTGGTGTATTTGTATATATATATATATATATAAGTTCATATACATATTTTAAAAACTTTGCGACTTGAACGATTTTATTGGTGACTCTCATCATGTTATAAGCAATATATCTACGATTTGCGCATCGTAATATATATACTTATTGTGACATAAAATAAATATCGTAATACACATAATCTTGTCAAGTATTAACATGTCATCATTTCATATGTATAAAAATGCATCAAATATGTAATTTATTCATGTTTATTTGCTAATGTATTTGAACATTTATCATATCATGCATAAATCATCAAAACCCTTGCATTTTAACTATCATTCAAAACTGGGCTGTTTTCGGGAATTTTAATAAAATAGTTAACTTACTCCAAAAATTCCCAAATTTTTGCAGAATGTTCTAAACGATTCAAATATTATTGTGTAAAAATACCGGGATCCAATTCATTACCAATATTTTATAAAAAATCATTTACCGGACTGCAATCAGATTCGTCACTTTCTGACTGCAGTCCACGGAATAATTTATTTAAAATTCATCGTAAGTCCGATTGATGAAATTCCAGTGGAAGAATTACAACGACATCAGTGGTCATCTACAGTACAAATTTCATGAGCTAATTCTACACAGATTTCAAGTTATGACGAAAAACATAGCACACATTTTTTGCAGTAAAAACCAGCTTTTGCTGCTGTACAAAACGGACCTTTAAAAATAGTAAACGACCTCGAAAAAATATGATTCCAGTGCCATTTGATTCTTTGTTTGAAAATACATAATTTAGACTTCATAAAATTGATTTTTTGATTTATAACGGTCCGTTTATAACCAATTGAAGTTGGCTGTAAATGTTACTCAGCATGCTGTTAATCGCTTAATTGTTACTAAAACACGCACATATGATCACAGCACCTTCTAACTTGTTAAACCATGTTCTTAATCATACTTTAACAAGTTCCATATGATGATCAACATCATATTATCAAGAAATCAACAATCAAGTGCCATGCATGTATTTAACAACATCATACTAGCATTATTTCATCATATTACATCTTTATGTTCAAGATTTACGTTCATGTCTTTTAGGGTTCTAGTGATAATCAACATACTACATCTTTTAACCATTAAAGTAGAAGTAAACAAGGGTTAATATACACATATATACATCACAATTTTTATTTTGTATCAAGACCCATTTCTTGTTAGGTTTCAAATTTGTGAAAATTCCAAGATTCAAGAGAAACTTCAAATCATCAAGAACAACCAAGAATCAAGAGTATGATTTAAACATAAATGTTATACCTTCAAGATTCAAGTAAGTTGTTGGATGAGGTTTTGATGATATGGAGCTTGAAATCACTTGAAATCACCTTGGAAACACCTTTGGATCTTCACACCAACTTGAAATATGTTTGAAATGGAGCTTGAATTCTTCAAGAACAAGGTTGAAGATGGAGATGGAGGTGAGAGGTGGTGTGGACGGTTGGGAGAGAGAGAGGAAGGGAGGTGTGTTGGTGTGAAATGAAATGAAGTATAGTGGTGTATTTATAGGACAAAATCTAATTTAAATCTTTCAAGATCACAAAATACCAAAAAGGATCCAAGGGAAATCCAAGAGATATCATAAAGGATTTTGCAAGATATTGCAAGGATTTTGGTGGGGTCACCCCCATGTGGTCGTGAATATCAAGGGGGGGGGGTTAAATGTAAATATTGATGGTAAATTAGATAAAGACAGGTATTTAACTGGATACCGGGTATTTTATCTAGCGTTTAAATCCCGGTTTATGGCGTTCTTGTCACACCCCGACCACGTAAAAACAACAAAACGTGGCAGAATCGTCGGGGAGTGTTGTAACAGAATCATTGTTTCATAACACATGGAAAATTTAAATTTTGTTTTATTGATTAAGAGAGTTACAATGTTTAACAAACAATAAATATAACATAAATAACTAGTCTTGCATCTTTTATTGTTGCTAAAGTCCAAGTCTGCCTAGGTGTATCTTGATAAATCCTACGCATCATACCCTGAAACACATGTGAAAATAGGTACGTCAGCATAAAAATGCCTGTGAGATACATAGGTTTTGTGAAAATAGGATTCATGACTTGAGTTTAAAGAAAATGTTTAATAAAGAGTAGTCATGAATCTTGTTGAGTGTTTTCTTTCATAAATCATTTGAAAAGCGATGAACAAATCAGATGATATATATATATAAAAGAATAAGGCATGGTTAAGTGAATAACCAAGTAAGATGAGTTTGTATAGATTAAGTTGTTTGTAAAACGATGTTTATGTGAAATGAGTTGTAAATGTAAGATGTCTAAACTGATATGGTTTAAATAACGCTACGATATGTAATACCATAAAAGCACTTATATATATAGGAAGTACCAGTGGCGTATCCACCATGTTTTTATCATATTACGCGTCGCCTCGTTACTTAAATCACTTACCCAAATAGCCACCAAGATGAAATGTTTAACAATTGTAGAAATGTTTATGTATGGTCAAATACGGTTCACACGATTCAATAGTTTCAAACGGTTCATATGATCAAATGGTTACAACGTTTCACATAGTCAAATAGTTACAACGGGTCACATAGTCAGATAGTTACAACGGGTCAATATGTAATATAATGTGTTCATATGCTGGATGAGCATATGCAACAAAATGCAATGTAAAACAATGTGTCCATATGTCGAGTAAACATATGCAACTAATGTAATGTAAATCAAAGTGCTAGCATGCTCAGTCAACATACATAGCAGAAATGTAAAGTAAAACAATGTACTAAGTATGCCAAGTAAACATACATAGTAAAACAATGTAATGTAAATCATGTACTATAAATGTACTAATGAGCATAGCAATTATATGATGTGACAACAGGAAAGCATGAAAGTAACAAATAGGCACATGTGTTTCACCCCAAAACGGTTTGAAATACAGTAAAAGAAGGGTCTATGTACTCACAGTAGTGCGTCTTGAATCGAATCTCAAACTCTGTCCGCTACACGACAACCTACAACGTACTAATGTCTATTAGACGAGCGGGCCGTGCCTTGGCTTAGAGTTTAGTATTTTGGGTCACGTTTCTTATATTGTTCCGTGTGATAATTATTTGTCAAAATAGCTAATGTTTTAACTTAATCATATGTCATGTTGGGATATTTGTTCGTTCCATGTTCATGTAAACTCGTGTCTAGAAAATATTTACTAAGTGTTGGATTTTCGGAAAATCTCGCCATGGTCTCCTTTGTAAATGGAGGTGTCCATGCTTAATAGCATATCATTTTCTTTTACATATATCCCGTAGATCGTTCTCAATTAAGCAACCCGACATTTAGACATGCAAAGCATTTCTTATGTTGTTTCAGCTTTATTAATCAAAACTGGACTGTTTTCAAGGATTTTTATAAAATAGTTAACCTTCTACAAAAATTCCCAAGTTTTTACAGAATATTTCATACGATCCAAATTTTATTATGTAAAAATATCGGGGTCCAGTTCATCACCAATATTTTATAGAAATTTATTTACCCGACTGCAATCAGATTTGTTACTTTCTGATTGCAGTCTACGGAATAATTCACTAAAAATTAATAGTAAGTCCGATTGACGAAATTCCAGTTGGTGGATCACGGCGACAACAGTGACCACCCACAGTAAAAATCCCATGAGCTGATTCTACTCGGGTTTCAAGTTATGACTCCGAATACAACACAATTTTTCTGCAGTAAAAACACAGCTTGAGCTGCTGTCCAAAAACAGTCCTTTAAAAATAGTAAGCAACCTCGAAAAATTACGATTCCAATGCCATTTGATTGGTTGTTCAAAAATACATAATTTAGGCTTCAGAAAATCAGTTTTTCGATTTATAATGGTCCAGTTACAGCCTGTTGAAGTCGGCTGAAAATGTAAATTAGCATGTTTCTTGTTCATATTTCTTGTTTAAACTTTTTAGTGTTCTTGTAAATTTCGTCATACTACATATCTTGACTAAGAACAAAATGAAGCAAGGTGTAAGACTTACTACTAGCACAAAGCCAGGGTAGAAATTCTAGTGTGAAGATGATGGGAAGCTTGAATCACTTGAGAACACCTTGGGATCACCTCTAGATCTTCACACTAACTTAAAAATGGCTAGAAATGGTGATGAACATGAAGAACAAGAGTTTGAAGATTTGAAGATGGAGAGAGAGAGAGATGGGGACGGTTGGGAGAGGAGGGAGAGAGGTGATTGTTGAGTGAAGTGTTGGGTGAAGTATGGTGTGTATATATAGGCAAAAATCTAGACAAGATCTTACAATTTCCAAAGAAATCAAATAGAATCCAAGAAAATCAAGAAGTATCAAAGTAAATCTTGGCAAAATATTTGGTGGGGTCCACCTACTTGTGACCGAAAATTTAGGTGGGGGAGGGGGTCCATGTGCAACTTTTTATATAAACATGCCATATGTAGGCTAAAACGAGTGTTTAACTGGATACCGGGTATTTTATCTAGCGTTTAAATCCCGGTTTATGGCGTTCTAAATTATTTTTATTATTCTATAAAAATAAACCTGCCAAAATATTACTGGAATAAATTTCAGTTGCCAAGACTGGCTGTGTTGTCTGTGTTTTGCAGTAGAAGCACTGTGTCGCGCAGAAACACGCGGTACGCGCTTAAACTTGAAAAGTAACGTTTTTAAGCGTTTTAATTTATTTTTCAACACGGACCTGATTAAAAATAAGTTTTTAATCATAACAGAATATTTTTGGGATTTAAATATTATCCGGACGGTCACCAGTGTTCGTTTCGCAGTTTTGTCGTAATTAGCTCTTTAGTTCAAACAAACATGTTTTTGCCATACCGAATCCTTCGAAACTTATTTCTAAGTTATGTAAAGGATATTTAGGGTATGTTCAGCTTACGTCACAGTTCCGGAGTGTACGTCGCGTTAAACTGACTACGTTTATGCACCAGTTTGCGTATAACCTTCCAGAAAGCGATTTAAAGCTCGAAATCGAACAAGAATTGATATGTGCAAACGACACACATATTTTGACAAATCCCAAGTATGAAACACAATATTTCATTGATTTGGTATTTGTTTGACGGGCGCAGTGACACAGGTGTCACAGTCTCCCCTACTTTAGGAAAATTCGTCCCGAAATTTATTCGTAGGAGTCTGTCTGTGACGCTGTGTTAAATAATTGTGTTGTGCGAAATCTAGGGTTATATTCATTTGCATTGAATAACCCATTAAGGACTTCCATGTAAGGCACATCATTATCATTCCCTAATGGATACTCCTTCAGATTTTGCAGGAAGTGGGAATGGGTTGTTATACCTATGATGCCCATCCCCTAATGGATACTTCCTTGATCATTGCAGGAAGTAGGGATGAGAGGTTGACTAAATTAATTCACAGTTATGAGAGTATCCTTTAAGATTCTAACTATTAAGATAGAAAGATCTCGCAAGAATTTAGCTCTTTGTTTAAGTGTAAAGTATTTTTAGAAATTCAATATTCATTTCTCTCGATGGATATTCTTCAGAAACAAAAGTGAACGGATGATTCATTTTCCTCAACGGGTTCTTCAGAATTGGAAATGAAGGATAAACAACGGATATTCATTTCCTCAACGGATATTCTTCAGAACGAAAATGAATGGATAATTCATTTTCCTCAAACGGGTATTCTTCAGAACTGGAAATGAAGGATAAACAACGGATATTCATTTCCTCAACGGATATTCTTCAGAACGAAAATGAATGGATAATTCATTTTCCTCAACGGGTATTCTTCAGAACTGGAAATGAAGGATTAACAACGGATATTCATTTCCTCAACGGATATTCTTCAGAACGAAAATGAATGGATAATTCATTTTCCTCAACGGGTATTCTTCAGAACTGGAAATGAAGGGTTAACAACGGATATTCATTTCCTCAACGGATATTCTTCAGAAACGAAAATGAACAGACTGAGTCATTTTCAATGGTTGCTTCCTCAGGATTGGAAATGAATAGGGTTAACTCTAGATACATGACAGAACTTGCTGTGATTTCTGTGCACTAAATTCCATAATTATGTATGCATCCATAATTACGTAATTCCTTGCACAGTCCACACAGTTTGTTTCATAATGCGAAGGGGATAGAACTTTGAACAAGGTCGAGATAACTTGGATTAGGTCAACATATAGTCACATAATTGTTTTCTTAGTTATTAATTTGTTATCAGTTTGTTATTAACTTGATGTCGATTTGAACAAGGGTATTCAAGGTACACCAGGAGCCCAGTCGATGGACTTCAACATCCTCAAGAATTTATCTAAAAAGTTAGGATGATCTTCCAAAAATTCGATTTCGTTTACAAGGAAGCGCAACATTCGAATTAAGGTGCACAACAATTTAGGTCTTACGGAAATACCCTTAGGTACCCTATCAAGGATTTACAGTGGTACTTTGGGTATTCGTCCAAAGTTGTAACTTGCGCCTTGTACTTCGTTGCCTTGGAAGAAACGGGTACTTAGGATTTCTGTGGAAAACGCAAGAGATCATAAAATAGAAGAAATTTGGGGGTAGTCTGTTTTTCAAGGAATACGATTCCTTGATTGTCGGTATCGTAGGGGATATGTTGTTTATACATGCAACCACATAAATATATGGAATTGTAAATAAGAGATTTATTTATAAACAACGATAACAACTGTTTCATAGACCATGACAACAAAATAAAATAATACATAAGACGTGATTATTTCTAAACGGTGTTGTCTTTTCGTCGGTCAGATGCTCATCCCTGTGCTGGATTTGCATTAGCAAGCCTTGGGCAATTTCTTCGGAAATGACTCATCTCGCCACAGTTGTAGCAAGAACCCGGTGGAAAACGAGCTTGAGCAGGATTGTTGTTAACTTGATTGGGTGCAGCTGCAGTTGGGCAAACCCTTGCTGTATGACCTATTAGTCCACAAATTTGGCATTTGCGGCACTTCACACCAGCATGATGATGTAGGTTACATTGGTTGCACAAGGGTGCAGTCCCGTTGTATGGCTTCCTAGCAGGAGGCTGAGCTGGTTGGTTGGGAACGGCTTGATCATTGTGAGCGACCACGGCGAAGTTCTGAGAAGCCTTTCGCTTCTTTGACTTCTTGGGGGATTCAGTCTATTCATCCCTTGGTTTCGGTTCCTCGACTGGTTTCTTATCACCTTTTCGGAAAAGTTTACCTTTCCTGATCTAAGATTCAGTCAAGGTAGCAGATAGCTCAATGGCCTGTCTGTGACAACTCGAGTTTCCAAGATTCTATCTTCGCATTTAGAGCACGTTAATTTTTTTTTATTTTTTTTGTTAATACGACTCGTTGTTTCACAACGCTTACTTTTGTAATACGTTGTATCGTATTTCGACTGATATGTTATACTTGGAAATCCATAATATTTATTATGTGTGATTGTATGTTAATAAGGTGTTATTAATTAACATGTCAATTAAAGTTGGAACTCACTGTAAACAAGTATCCATGAAATCACTTAAAGTGGTGAAAACACTTTAAGTGTTTTCGTCCATGTGACCAGACAAAATCAGAGATGGGCTTGGCCCATGGCCCAGTGTTTTAGATATTTTGTATAATCATTTTTTTATAAACAAATCTTCTCCGATAAGTCTCACAATTACCAAAACATATCTTATCACTTTGTCTCTCTCTACCTCTGAAAACCCAACAAAGAAAACTCATCTTGAAGCAAACCTCTGCTTAAAACTTGGTTAGTGATTTCATGATTCAAGTTGTTTCTTGTTGCATATCATATGATTTTGGATGTTGAATCATGATGTATGAATATATGTGAATATGTGATTTATCATAGTGTGCTTGCTAGATAATTATTATCCATGAACAGTATGTATATTTGAAGTTTTGATTAACAGTGAGTATATGTTAATGAATGATAAACTGATTAAATCGGGATCCTGGTATCATAGGATGTTGGCAAGTTATATATTATATATCAATGATTGATTTAGATAACTTGTAGGTGATTAAACATGTAAATGTAATGAGATTAAGTTGCTGGGTTAAGTTACAGAGAGTTTAGAGAAGATGATGATGTTCACGAAAACACCCCCCACCTTATAAACTGGACGAAATCACATGAAGTGATTTCGGCCCAAACATCACCAGCCCAAACATGTGATTTCGGCCCACTTAAGGGTTTTCGGCCCAATGTGGTTTTCGGCAACCTTATGTGGTTTTCGGCACTATTTGGATTTCGGCCAAGGGTAGTGATTTCGGACATAAGGGATTTCGAACATAGGTGATTTCGGCTAATGGGGGTTTTCGGCAACATGTGTGTTTTCGGCCTTAGGGTGATTTTGGCATTTTTTTTGTTTTGTTTAGCAACAAGCTACTGTTAATAATTAATGTTATTAATTATGTTATTTAGCTTAACTAATCATTGGAATAACTTAGTTAGTTTATTTAACCATGTTAATTATGTAAGTTGATAACTTCATTGTTTGAGTAACTCTGTTAAATGACAATTCTGTTAAGTTGTTAACTGGGTTAACGAACTTACTCTGTTGGTTTATTATTTCAAATGATGTGGATTAATTCTATTATTTCCTGAAATCTGTTAACTTTATTCACTCAGTTAATTTGCTAGATTTGCTAGATGCCAACTCTGTTACATGTATAGATGCAATTATCTGTTATGTGTTGCATGATATGAACTGTCAAACACTCTGTGATATATTCGTGACACTAGTTCAATGTGAAACTTTACAAACAATGTGAACTGATTGAATATACGTGCACTATAGGACTTGACTGATTTATTGTGAGCACTTAACTTAGCATACCGAGCAAACAAGGTGAGTTCACACTTCTACCAAGGCATGGGATTCCCGGGGTTGGGAATGGGTTGATTGATTGATTATTTAAGATTAAGAGTTATCGGAATTACATACCATTGGCCTCGGGAGATGAAGGTCAATGGTAGATACTACTAGACTAGTGATACATATACTTCTCTTCGCAAACATGCCGGGATCGGCCGCGATACTAGAACAATCTTCGCAAACATGCCTGGAATGGCCGCGAACTATACTTTAATCTTCGCAAACATGCCTGGAGGGCCGCGATACAAATATAACTAGTCTAGAAAACATGGGAAACCCCCACTAAACTTCGCAAACATGCCTTGAGGGCCGCGATGCTATTACATACGATACATGATTACTAATCGAGCATACGATTTACGAAATGAACATTATAACTAAATAACCAACTGTGAACTCGCTCAACTAGTTGTTGACTCTCTGTTACATGCCTTGCAGGACCATAGGTACTTTTGGAGCTTGCACGGGAGGCACAGTCGTTGTGGACACGGATCGTGAATGTGTTGTTAAACATTATGACATTTTGTACTTAAAACTTAAGTTGGGTTTACATTAATGCTTCCGCTACACACTTGTTTATATTTGGTTTTGGAAACACTGATCGTATTAATGAATGACTTTCACTATATACTTATGTTCAATATGATTGGTGGCTTGATCCTGGTCATGTCACGCCTCCAAGCGGTAGTATTCCGCGTGTGGATTTTGGGGGTGTGACAGATTGGTATCAGAGCCATTGGTTATAGAGAACTCGGTTTTAATAAGGGGAAAACGTTTTTATTAAAACCAGACTATAACCAGAACAGTGCTCAACGATCCACAACGACGCCTCGCTCCACGTGCAAGACTCATCACTATAGGTAATATGGTATATGTCTTATTGCCTACTTGCTAGAATCGCATAGAACTTTGCTCCGGGTATGCTTAGGTTAACTTAACACTATTGCATGAGAACATTGGTGTGCTTGCTCTCTTTTGTTATCGCACTACTCGCGAACCTCTCTCACTTATGTCATATTTACTATGAAGATCATGTCTGGACGTATCAACATGACGCAAGCCCAACTGACGGCTCTCATTAACGAACGAATTGCTGAGGCACTTACAGCCGCACAAGCAGGAGGTATACCCTGCAGTTGTAACTCACACTAGGATCTTTAGATCCTACACTCCTAAACCAACTCTTGTGTTTTAATCTTGTACTGGATTCTTATATACAATAGGTCAGCACGCTCAGCCACCTGTTTGTACCTTCAAAACTTTCATGGACTGTCGTCCTACTACTTTTAGTGGCACGGAAGGAGCGGTTGGACTCCTCCATTGGTTTGAAAAGCTCGAGTCCGTATTTGAAATGTGCGAATGCCCTGAGGCTCGCAGGGTGAAATACGCCACTGGTACTCTAGAAGGCATTGCACTGACCTGGTGGAATGCGCAAGTACAGATGTTAGGGTTGGCTGTTGCTAATGCCACACCTTGGAACGGTTTCAAGGAATTGATTAAAGAGGAATATTGTAGCCGTGATGATATTCATAAGCTGGAGGTAGAGTTTTATCACTTGAAAATGACTGGGTCAGAAATTGAAGCGTACACCAGAAGATCGAATGAGTTGGCTATTCTGTGTCCTACAATGGTGGACCCTCCCATTAAGCGTATCGAACTGTATCTCAATGGTCTGGTGCCGGAAATTCAAAGTCACGTAACCTCAGCGAATCTTGGCACCATTCAACAGATTGTCAAGCTAGCTCATCGCCTCACCGATCAGGCAGTGGAACAGAACAGGCTGCCTAAACGTATCAACGCTACTACTGTTACCACTCCAGCTACTCCTGCTATTCCCAGTGACAACAAGCGGAAATGGGAAGGAGATTCCAGCAGGGGTTCAGCTATTGTACAGTCTCAAGCACAACAGCAGCGCAAGACTAGTGATTACCAGAGTCCGAGTCAACAATCGTCTGGTGGTCAGGGGCAGAGTGGATATCGGGGAACTCATCCACTGTGTAACAGGTGCAACAAACACCACAGTGGTCAGTGTCGTAAAGGCCGCTGTCAAAGATGTCTAAGGGTAGGTCATGACGCTAAAGATTGCAGGAGCTCAAGGCCTGCGAATCAGAACCAGCAACAACAGCCACCAGTTCCACGAAACCAGTCACAGCAACAACAGCAAGGAAATAAGACATGCTTTCAGTGTGGGGCTGAAGGTCACTTCAAGCGGAACTGCCCCCAGTTAAATCAGAATCAGAACAACAACAATAATCAGGGAAGTGGGAATAACAATGGGGGAAACAACAACAACAATGGTGCAAAGGGTCGTTTATTTGTGATTGGTCAGAGTGACGCAAGGAACGATCCTAATGTGGTTACGGGTAAGTTTCTTCTCGACGACTTTTATGTTACTGTATTATTTGATTCGGGTGCGGATACCAGTTATATGTCTCTGAAAGTTAGTCAAATGCTTAAACGCGCACCAACACTTTTGAACACCAAACATGTTGTAGAGTTAGCTAACGGTAAAAGTCTAGAAGCCACACACATAGTTCAAGGTTGTAATCTTATCCTCGCTGGTCAGACTTTCTCTATCGATCTCATTCCTATAACTCTGAGTAGTTTTGATGTCGTCATTGGTATGGATTGGTTATCCCAACAGCAAGCAGAGATCCTATGCAAGGAGAAGATCATTTGTATTCCTCGTTCTGGCAAAGAACCTCTCGAAGTTCAAGGCGACAAGAGTGGTGTCGTGAGTGGCATCATCTCCCTCTTGAAGGCACAGAAGTGTTTACGAAAGGGCCACATAGCTATTTTAGCACTCGTTACTGATACATCGACGACAGAGAAAAAGATTGGGGATATTCCTGTAGTACGCGACTTTCCTCAAGTGTTTCCGGAAGAGTTACCTGGGTTACCGCCCCATCGCCAAGTCGAATTTCAGATCGAGCTAGCTCCAGGAGCAGCACCCATAGCTCGAGCGCCTTACCTCTTAGCTCCAACTGAACTGGAAGAACTGTCTAAGCAATTGCAAGAACTTTTGGAAAAAGGTTTCATACGTCCTAGCTCTTCGCCCTGGGGAGCTCCAGTTTTATTTGTGAAGAAGAAAGACGGTACCTTTCGTATGTGCATAGACTACCGCGAACTGAACAGGGTGACGGTGAAGAATCGTTATCCACTTCCACGCATCGACGACTTATTCGACCAGTTACAAGGGTCGAGCTATTACTCAAAGATTGATCTGAGGTCAGGTTACCATCAACTGAGAGTCCGGGAAGAGGACGTCTCCAAAACAGCATTCAGAACTCGCTACGGCCATTACGAGTTTTTGGTCATGCCATTCGGGCTAACGAACGCGCCTGCGGTTTTCATGGATCTTATGAACAGGGTGTGTAAACCCTATCTTGACAAGTTTGTTATTGTTTTTATTGACGACATCCTGATCTACTCGAAGAATCGGGAGGAACATGAGCAGCATTTACGACTTATTCTGGAACTCCTTCGAACGGAACAACTGTACGCTAAGTTTTCAAAATGCGACTTCTGGCTTCGTGAAGTCCACTTTCTAGGCCACGTGGTAAACAAGGATGGGATTCATGTTGATCCATCCAAGGTAGATTCGATCAAAAACTGGCCTGCACCTAGTACACCGACAGAAATACGCCAATTCTTGGGTTTGGCGGGTTATTACAGACGGTTTATCAAAGACTTCTCAAAGATTGCACAGCCGCTTACATTACTGACACAGAAAGGTATTGCTTACCGTTGGAGTGATACACAGGAAACAGCGTTTCAGCACTTAAAGGATAGACTTTGTAGCGCACCTATCCTCTCATTGCCTGAAGGCACGGACGATTTTGTAGTCTACTGCGATGCATCTATCCAAGGTCTTGGATGTGTGTTGATGCAACGGGATAAAGTTATTGCTTATGCTTCGCGCCAACTTAAGATTCACGAACGGAATTACACTACGCACGATTTAGAGCTTGGAGCTGTTGTCTTTGCACTCAAGATATGGAGACATTATCTATATGGCATCAAGTGCACCATCTACACCGATCACAGAAGTCTTGAGCATATCTTCAAGCAGAAAGACTTGAACATGCGACAACGTCGATGGGTCGAGTTACTGAACGATTACGAATGTGCTATAAAGTACCATCCAGGCAAGGCCAATGTGGTGGCCGACGCCCTCAGTCGAAAGGATACTACACCTAGGCGTGTACGAGCGTTGCAACTCACTATTCAGTCTAGTCTTCCTTCACAGATACGAGATGCTCAGGTAGAAGCATTGAAACCGGAAAACGTCAGGGCTGAAGCTCTACGCGGCTCAAGGCAAAGGTTAGAACAAAGGGCAGACGGCGCCTACTATGTAACAGGACGCATCTGGGTCCCACTCTATGGCAACCTACGCGAGCTTGTAATGGATGAAGCTCATAAGTCTCGCTACTCAGTACATCCTGGTTCAGATAAGATGTACTACGACCTCAGAACTACATATTGGTGGCCTAGCATGAAGGCCCACATAGCAACTTACGTTAGCAAGTGTTTGACTTGTGCGAGAGTCAAAGCGGAATATCAGAAACCATCAGGCCCACTCCAGCAACCTGAGATACCACAATGGAAATGGGAGCAAATTTCCATTGATTTTGTTACTGGCCTACCTAGATCTCAGCGTGGGAATGATACTATTTGGGTGATCGTTGATCGACTCACAAAGTCTGCTCACTTCTTGGCTATCAAGGAAACGGATAAGTTCTCCACTCTAGCAGACGTATACCTTAAAGAAGTTGTCTCGAGGCACGGGGTGCCCACATCTATTATCTCTGATCGTGATGCACGTTTTACTTCAGAACTGTGGCAAGCAATGCACAAATCTTTTGGCTCTCGTCTAGATATGAGCACAGCTTATCATCCTCAGACAGATGGGCAGTCTGAGCGCACTATTCAAACTCTAGAAGACATGCTTCGGGCGTGCGTAATTGACTTTGGTAAGGGCTGGGAAAAGCATCTGCCACTTGTGGAATTTTCGTACAACAACAGTTACCACACCAGCATTAAGGCTGCTCCATTTGAGGCATTGTACGGGCGTAAATGCCGATCACCTCTTTGTTGGGCAGAGGTGGGTGACAGTCAGATCACAGGTCCAGAAATGGTAGTTGATACTACTGAAAAGATTGCTCAAATACGACAACGCATGGCGGCAGCTCGTGACCGTCAAAAAGTATACGCCGATAAAGACAGGAAAATACTCGAATTCCAAGTTGGGGATCGAGCACTACTCAAAGTTTCACCTTGGAAGGGTGTTGTTCGTTTTGGCAAACGAGGCAAGCTTAATCCACGATACGTTGGACCATTTGAAGTCATAGAAAAGATAGGCAAAGTGGCCTACAGACTGAACTTACCAGCTGAACTCAGTGCAGTTCACAACGTTTTTCATGTGTCGAATCTGAAGAAGTGGCAGTCAGATGAGACCTACATAGTTCCTCTGAAGGATCTCACTATCGACGAACAATTGCATTTCGTCGAGGAACCAGTTGAAATCACGGACCGGGATGTTAAGGTCCTCAAGAACACCAGAATACCTCTTGTTCGAGTTCGTTGGAACTCCCGTCGTGGCCCAGAGTTTACCTGGGAACGCGACCAAATGGAACTCAAATATCCCCAGTTGTTCGAAAACAATGCAACTACTACTGAGGCTGAAGCTACTACAGTGTCACACCCCGACCGCGTAAAACAACAAATCGCGGCGGAAACATCGGGGCGTGTCGCGACAGAATTAATTGTTTCATAACCATGGCACACAAAGTGTATTTTATTTATTAAATAAGGGTGTTACATTGTTTCAAACAGGAAATTAACGAGTTCAGAACATAATTAAACATAGTCTATCTTCTTTTAAAGTCTCTAAGGCACAGGTCCGCCCTAGTATCATGATCAACATCCTATGGAAAAGCACCTGAAAACACATGTGAAAATAGGTACGTCAGCATAAAAATGCCTGTGAGATACATAGGTTTTGTGAAAATAGGATTCATGACTTGAGTTTAAGAAAATGTTTAATCATGAACCCCGTACTTTGCTTTGTCTTGTAAATCATTTGAAAACAATAAGGTCAGATGATATGTATAAGTAATGTCAGGTTAAATAAATAACCATGTAAAAATGTGTTTGTATAAGATAAGTTGTTTGTAAATCAATGTCTTGTGAAAAGTATATTATTTGTATAAAAATGTTCTATGTCTCAAACTGAAATGATTCAAATAACGCTACGCCATGTAATACCATACAAACACTTATATATAGGAAGTACCAGCGGCGTATCCACCATGCTTGTATCATATTACACACGCATCGTTAACTTAATCACTTAATCAAACCAAACCAACCAATGTAAGAAGTCTATGTTTAACCAAATTGTCAAATGTATTGAATAATATGTCAAAGTGTTTATGTCAAGATGTAAATCATGTCAAATGTCTATGTCAAAATATCCATGTCAAATGTCTATGTCAAAATGTCATGTCAAATGTCTATGTCAAAATATCCATGTCAAATGTCTATGTCAAAATGTCATGTATGGCAAGTGAAATGTCTCAACTAAACCATATGCACAAAAACAAAGTATTGAGGTAAAACTTAGTTTAAATCAAAGCTATGTTTTGTGTAGATGCATGCAACTATTTAATATGAACATTTATGCGGTATTGTGAAAATGCATACATCCAAGCCTGGCGACTGTGGTGATAAACCCTTTAAACAAATTAAAGGTCTATCTGTCTTATGTCAACGAATTCGGTCATTCCTTTCTGTCCCCTTACCCTGGGATGTCCGGAACGGGAGTTGTCAATTCCTATGGTACCACTACCTACTAACGAACGGCGTAGCTAATGTTAATGAATGTATTGTCCCATGTAAACAAACCAAATGTCATAACAAAATGTGAGCATGTGAAAACAATGCACTAAGTATGTAATCAAATGAACATACATAGCGTGAAATGTCATGTAAAACGATGTACTAAGTAATGCACACAATGGGCACACCTAGCAGTAAATGTCATGTAAAACAATGTACTAAGTAATGCACATAATGGGCACACCTAGCAAGAAATGTCATGTAAAACGATGTACTAAGTAATGCACACAATGGGCACACCTAGCATAAAATGTAATGAAATCATGTACTATAGTGTACTAACAAACATAGCCGGTATATGATGTGAAAACAGGAAAGCATGAAAGTAACAAGTAGGCACATGTGTTTCACCCCAAAACAGTTTGGAAAACAG
The DNA here is from genome assembly GCA_030545235.1 of Helianthus tuberosus. Taxonomy (NCBI): domain Eukaryota; kingdom Viridiplantae; phylum Streptophyta; class Magnoliopsida; order Asterales; family Asteraceae; genus Helianthus; species Helianthus tuberosus. The sequence continues at coordinate 27,976 of JARYGA010041169.1, forward strand.
TAAAAGAGGGGTCTATGTACTCACTTGAGATTGCTCAGTTGTATAAAGATAACCACCAAGCAATGCTAGAGATCTCGGAATCAAACGGCACCTAATATAGGTAACTATGTTAATAACCGGACCTTAATCGGACGACTGGGTAGCATTAGGGTTTGTAAACCAAATGAGTGTCGGAACTCACGTGATATGGTTTAACAAAGCCTACATGCTAAATGAAACTTAACCTAAGTCTTATTGACCCATTATGATCCGTTTAGGTAGCTTATGCTACTTTAACGCATCGTGCGCGTGAAACGCGTTCGGACCGCTTAACTAGTCCTATGATAAGTATTATATACCTAAACATGTTACATAATCAGTTACGTGACAAAAGTTTAGGTTACATATGCTAAATTACCAATTATGTATGAAAAGGGTATTCTGGTAATTTACCTAAGGCATATAAACTACCTATCATACAACTACTTAAACGTCGTGACCATAAGGTATAACCTCGGAAGGTTATTCCCTACACTATGGTCACCTAATGTGTTTGGTCGGATCCTAATGATCGACCAAACTGGGTCGGGTTCGAAGGTATAGGCGATTTATTAGATCGCCTACCCTACGACCCTAGACAACGTGGTAATCAGTAGGCATAGTCCCAAGGGACTATGACCATCGTGATTACAATCACGTTGCGAAGTTCTAACGAACTTCGCATTGACCATTACTGGTCAACGCTGAAAGTCAAACAAAGTTTGACTTTCTGACTCGAAAAGCAGTAAAAATAATGAAAAGAACGAAAGAATACTTACGAAGGGTCCCCGAATGCTAATCTAGATCAGTATAGTTCAGGTATGAAACAAGGTTTCAACTTAGAACACAACTAATAAGATTCTAGTGCTTTAAAACAATGAAAGGCATGGGGTATATATAGTATTCGGGTAACCGTTAGGATCGTTTCTTGAATAACGTGATCGAATCTCGTGCGTACACTTGTCGGAAAGGTTATGGAGCCACATATGCTCCTTATCTTAGTGACACATCAACTTAAAACATGTGGTGGGGGATCAAATGGCTGCAACTTGCTGATTAAAACATTGAATCTGGTCTGCAGTCTGCTTTACGGACCTCAAAGCTGCCAATGTTGAGGTCCGTAAGGTAACAACTTTGGCAGATTTACAGTTTTGGTCCCTGTCATGCATTCAGCCCATTTTTGACACGTTTAAGGCCCGTTAACCCCATTTCAAAGCTCTAAAATGAAGTTAAAGTATAGGGAACTTAAAACATGCTCAAAAATATCTCAGATGTCGGTTCGTTTAGCCGTACGGTTGCGTTGTTCGGTTAATTACGACGGAATACGCATAAGCGCGAAAAACGATCCAAATGACGCGACGAATGGATTTTTCTTATGGCGAACACTAAAACATAATATAGTCATGCTCACATAAATTTTTGGATGTCCGGATGTATTCAGAACGTAAGTTATGCGCGAAAATGCAAACTTGTGCACTTTTTGACACTTTTAGTCCCTGAATGTCCCAAAAGTTTATTTTAGCACACCAAACCCCTCAAAGCCTATTTCTAAGCTATGTAAAGGATATTTAAGGTGTGTTTAGCTTATGGTCATGTTCCGGAATGTTCGTTACAGTTCAAATTGACATACTTTCGCAGTTTGTCATATTTAGTCCCTGTAAGCGAATTAACTTGTTTTTGCCATACCAAAGCCTTCAAAACTTATTTCTAAGTTATGTAAAGGTTATTTAAGGTATGTTGAGTATATGTTGATGTTCCAGAGTATTTCTCGCATTAAACTGAGTACGTTTACGCACTAGTTTGCGTATAACTCTCCAGAAAGCGATGTAGAGTTTGAAATTACATAAAAGTCAAAACATGAAAAATGTAAAACACAATCAAACAAACATTGGGATCAAATAACATTGTTTTATTGATAACAGAACTGTTCATAGTGATTACAAGCACAGTTGTTACATACAGAATTTCGGGAAGAAATTCCAAATCAACGGGGGGATGATGTGACACCCCAGGAAAACCAGTAAACGATAACTTACCTAGCTTCCTCAGTAACCGCATGCTAAATTTCGGGACGAAATTTCTTTCAAGTTGGGGATAATGTGACAACTCGAGTTTCCAAGATTCTATCTTCGCATTTAGTGCACGTTAATTTTTTTTTATTTTTTTTGTTAATACGACTCGTTGTTTCACAACGCTTACTTTTGTAATACGTTGTATAGTATTTCGACTGATATGTTATACTTGGAAATCCATAATATTTATTATGTGTGATTGTATGTTAATAAGGTGTTATTAATTAACATGTCAATTAAAGTTGGAACTCACTGTAAACAAGTATCCATGAAATCACTTAAAGTGGTGAAAACACTTTAAGTGTTTTCGTCCATGTGACCAGACGAAATCAGAGATGGGCTTGGCCCATGGCCCAGTGTTTTAGATATTTTGTATAATCATTTTTTTATAAACAAATCTTCTCCGATAAGTCTCACAATTACCAAAACATATCTTATCACTTTGTCTCTCTCTACCTCTGAAAACCCAACAAAGAAAACTCATCTTGAAGCAAACCTCTGCTTAAAACTTGGTTAGTGATTTCATGATTCAAGTTGTTTCTTGTTGCATATCATATGATTTTGGATGTTGAATCATGATGTATGAATATATGTGAATATGTGATTTATCATAGTGTGCTTGCTAGATAATTATTATCCATGAACAGTATGTATATTTGAAGTTTTGATTAACAGTGAGTATATGTTAATGAATGATAAACTGATTAAATCGGGATCCTGGTATCATAGGATGTTGGCAAGTTATATATTATATATCAATGATTGATTTAGATAACTTGTAGGTGATTAAACATGTAAATGTAATGAGATTAAGTTGCTGGGTTAAGTTACAGAGAGTTTAGAGAAGATGATGATGTTCACGAAAACACCCCCCCACCTTATAAACTGGACGAAATCACATGAAGTGATTTCGGCCCAAACATCACCAGCCCAAACATGTGATTTCGGCCCACTTAAGGGTTTTCGGCCCAATGTGGTTTTCGGCAACCTTATGTGGTTTTCGGCACTATTTGGATTTCGGCCAAGGGTAGTGATTTCGGACATAAGGGATTTCGAACATAGGTGATTTCGGCTAATGGGGGTTTTCGGCAACATGTGTGTTTTCGGCCTTAGGGTGATTTCGGCATTTTTTTGTTTTGTTTGGCAACAAGCTACTGTTAATAATTAATGTTATTAATTATGTTATTTAGCTTAACTAATCATTGGAATAACTTAGTTAGTTTATTTAACCATGTTAATTATGTAAGTTGATAACTTCATTGTTTGAGTAACTCAGTTAAATGACAATTCTGTTAAGTTGTTAACTGGGTTAACTAACTTACTCTGTTGGTTTATTATTTCAAATGATGTGGATTAATTCTATTATTTCCTGAAATCTGTTAACTTTATTCACTCAGTTAATTTGCTAGATTTGCGAGATGCCAACTCTGTTACATGTATAGATGCAATTATCTGTTATGTGTTGCATGATATGAACTGTCAAACACTCTGTGATATATTCGTGACACTAGTTCAATGTGAAACTTTACAAACAATGTGAACTGATTGAATATACGTGCACTATAGGACTTGACTGATTTATTGTGAGCACTTAACTTAGCATACCGAGCAAACAAGGTGAGTTCACACTTCTACCAAGGCATGGGATTCCCGGGGTTGGGAATGGGTTGATTGATTGATTATTTAAGATTAAGAGTTATCGGAATTACATACCATTGGCCTCGGGAGATGAAGGTCAATGGTAGATACTACTAGACTAGTGATACATATACTTCTCTTCGCAAACATGCCGGGATCGGCCGCGATACTAGAACAATCTTCGCAAACATGCCTGGAATGGCCGCGAACTATACTTTAATCTTCGCAAACATGCCTGGAGGGCCGCGATACAAATATAACTAGTCTAGAAAACATGGGAAACCCCCACTAAACTTCGCAAACATGCCTTGAGGGCCGCGATGCTATTACATACGATACATGATTACTAATCGAGCATACGATTTACGAAATGAACATTATAACTAAATAACCAACTGTGAACTCGCTCAACTAGTTGTTGACTATCTGTTACATGCCTTGCAGGACCATAGGTACTTTTGGAGCTTGCACGGGAGGCACAGTCGTTGTGGACACGGATCGTGAATGTGTTGTTAAACATTATGACATTTTGTACTTAAAACTTAAGTTGGGTTTACATTAATGCTTCCGCTACACACTTGTTTATATTTGGTTTTGGAAACACTGATCGTATTAATGAATGACTTTCACTATATACTTATGTTCAATATGATTGGTGGCTTGATCCTGGTCATGTCACGCCTCCAAGCGGTAGTATTCCGCGTGTGGATTTTGGGGGTGTGACACTGTCTAACCGTAGTAGGGTTGCTACCAGTAACAATATCTTGTACTGGGTCAGGGAGGCCATCAATGTACTTTTCGATTGCCTTATCCAAAGGCGTAACCATATTCGGGCATAACAGACTTAACTCCTCATAACGATCCGTGTAGGCTCGATGCTCACCGCTATCTTGCTTAAGATTGTCGAATTCCCTTTCCAAGGCCCTGATCTCGTGACGAGGACAGAATTCCTTCATCATCAGAGCTCGAAACTCTTCCCACGTCTGAGCCAGTGCCACATCGGCACCCCTATCTCTCATCACACCATTCCACCATGTCAAAGCTCGTTTCTCAAAGACACTAGATGCGAATTCTACCTTTCGCTCATTTGGGCATCGAACATGTCTGAAGGTGCTCTCTAGACTCTCGAACCATTGCAAAAGTGCAGTCGCTCCTTGAGACCCAGAAAACTTTGATGGCTTAGCCGAGTTGAACATCTTGAAGTTGCAGGGGGCATTATTGTTGTTGAGAGCTTGGTTACATTGAGCAACGATGTTCGGGATTGCAGCAGTCATTTGCTGCGTAATGACAGCTGCCAGTTCTTCATTAGGTATCTGATTTTCGCGTCGTGGAGGCATTCTAAAGAAAAAGGGACACAAGAGAGAAAACAAATGAAATGGCATTGGGTAAGAATAGGATGTTACAATTACTGACCAAAATCATGGGTGATGGTCATTTGTTAGAACCATGAAGTAAACAAACGACACACAAAGGCTGAATCAAAGTAAATAGGTCCTCATAATGTATCGCGAAGACATGCTCGCCTATAAGTGGATACTCACCCCAAGAGTTCCCAGGTAAGAGTGACTGGTCCGATATTGCGGATTTGTACGAACACTCTAGCCTTAGATAGAAAACTCAGGGTACAGGCACCCATCCTTCCAGTTTGCACGTGTTCACACTATTTAGACCAAACTTCGACGAGATTTGAAAACTTTAAAGGCGTAAAGCCTAAAAACTAATCATCTAAGGATAGATGATCGATTTTCAGACAGAATTGAGATTTGTGTACTTGTTTTGGTAATCACCTAAGGATAGGTGATAGTATTGTTTTAAGATCTAAACACAAGGTAACTTGTGTTAGGGCCCTAGGAAGGTTATAGTCTAGGTCAAGATTTTACTAATAACCTAATTCCCTATAACCATGAGCTCTGATACCAACTCTTCTGTCACACCCTGACCACGTAAAAACAACAAAACGTGGCGGAATCGTCGGGGAGTGTTGTAACAGAATCATTGTTTCATAACACATGGAAAATTTAAATTTTGTTTTCTTGATTAAGAGAGTTACAATGTTTAACAAACAAGAAATATAACATAATTAACTAGTCTTGCATCTTTTATTGTTGCTAAAGTCCAAGTCTGCCTAGGTGTATCTTGATAAATCCTACGCATCATACCCTGAAACACATGTGAAAATAGGTACGTCAGCATAAAAATGCCTGTGAGATACATAGGTTTTGTGAAAATAGGATTCATGACTTAAGTTTAAAGAAACTGTTTAATAAAGAGTAGTCATGAATCTTGTTGAGTGTTTTCTTTCATAAATCATTTGAAAAGCGATGAACAAATCAGATGATATATATATATAAAAGAATAAGGTATGGTTAAGTGAATAACCAAGTAAGATGAGTTTGTATAGATTAAGTTGTTTGTAAAACGATGTTTATGTGAAATGAGTTGTAAATGTAATATGTCTAAGCTGATATGGTTTAAATAACGCTACGATATGTAATACCATAAAAGCACTTATATATATAGGAAGTACCAGTGGCGTATCCACCATGTTTTTATCGTATTACGCGTCGCCTCGTTACTTAAATCACTTACCCAAACAGCCACCAAGATGAAATGTTTAACAATTGTAGAAATGTTTATGTATGGTCAAATACGGTTCACACGATTCAATAGTTTCAAATGGTTCATATGATCAAATGGTTACAACGGTTCACATAGTCAAATAGTTACAACGGGTCACATAGTCAGATAGTTACAACGGGTCAATATGTAATATAATGTGTTCATATGCTGGATGAGCATATGCAACAAAATGCAATGTAAAACAATGTGTCCATATGTCGAGTAAACATATGCAACTAATGTAATGTAAATCAAAGTGCTAGCATGCTCAGTCAACATACATAGCAGAAATGTAAAGTAAAACAATGTACTAAGTATGCCAAGTAAACATACATAGTAAAACAATGTAATGTAAATCATGTACTATAAATGTACTAATGAGCATAGCAATTATATGATGTGCCAACAGGAAAGCATGAAAGTAACAAATAGGCACATGTGTTTCACCCCAAAACGGTTTGAAAAACAGTAAAAGAGGGGGTCTATGTACTCACAGTAGTGCGTCTTGAATCGAATCTCAAACTCTGTCCGCTACACGACAACCTACAACGACTAATGTCTATTAGACGAGCGGGCCGTGCCTTGGCTTAGAGTTTAGTATTTTGGGTCACGTTTCTTATATTGTTCCATGTGATAATTATTTGTCAAAATAGCTAATGTTTTAACTTAATCATATGTCATGTTGGGATATTTGTTTGTTCCATGTTCTAGTAAACTCTTGTCTAGAAAATATTTACTAAGTGTTGGATTTTCAGAAAATCTCGCCATCGTCTCCTTTGTAAATGGAGGTGTCCATGCTTAATAGCATATCATTTTCTTTTACATATATCCCGTAGATCGTTCTCAATTAAGCAACCCGACATTTAGACATGCAAAGCATTACTTATGTTGTTTCAGCTTTATTAATCAAAACTGGACTATTTTCGAGTATTTTTATAAAATAGTTACCTTCTCCAAAAATTCCAAAGTTTTACAGAATGTTTCATACGATCCAAATTTTATTATGTAAAAATATCAGGGTCCAGTTCGTCACCAATATTTTATAGAAATTTATTTACCCGACTGCAATCAGATTTGTTACTTTCTGATTGCAGTCTACGGAATAATTCACTAAAAATTAATCGTAAGTCTGATTGACGAAATTCCAGTTGGAGGATCACGGCCACAATAGTGACCACCCGCAGTAAAAATCCCATGAGCTGATTCTACTCGGGTTTCAAGTTATGACTTCGAATACAACACAATTTTTCTGCAGTAAAAACACAGCTTGAGCTGCTGTCCAAAAACAGTCCTTTAAAAATAGTAAACGACCTCAAAAAATTACGATTCCAATTCCATTTGATCGGTTGTTCAAAAATACATAATTTAGGCTTCAGAAAATCAGTTTTTCGATTTATAATGGTCCAGTTACAGCCTGTTGAAGTCGGCTGAAAATGTAAATCAGCATGTTTCTTGTTCATATTTCTTGTTTAAACTTTTTAGTGTTCATGTAAATTTCGTCATACTACATATCTTGACTAAGAACAAAATGAAGCAATGTGTAAGACTTACTACTCGCACAAAGCTAGGGTAGAAATTCTAGTGTGAAGATGATGGGAAGCTTGAATCACTTGAGAACACCTTGGGATCACCTCTAGATCTTCACACTAACTTAAAAATGGCTAGAAATGGTGATGAACATGAAGAACAAGAGTTTGAAGATTTGAAGATGGAGAGAGAGAGAGATGGGGACGGTTCGGAGAGGAGGGAGAGAGGTGATTGTTGAGTGAAGTGTCGGGTGAAGTATGGTGTGTATATATAGGCAAAAATCTAGACAAGATCTTACAATTTCCAAAGAAATCAAATAGAATCCAAGAAAATCAAGAAGTACCAAAGTAAATCTTGGCAAAATATTTGGTGGGGTCCACCTACTTGTGACCGAAAATTTAGGTGGGGGAGGGGGTCCATGTGCAACTTTTTATATAAACATGCCATATGTAGGCTAAAACGGGTGTTTAACTGGATACCGGGTATTTTATCTAGCGTTTAAATCCCGGTTTATGGCGTTCTAAATTATTTTTATTATTCTATAAAAATAAACCTGCCAAAATATTACTGGAATAAATTTCAGTTGCCAAGACTGGCTGCGTTGTCTGTGTTTTGCAGTAGAAGCACTGTGTCGCGCATAAACACGCGGTACGCGCTTAAACTTGAAAAGTAACGTTTTTAAGCGTTTTAATTTATTTTTCAACACGGACCTGATTAAAAATAAGTTTTTAATCATAACAGAATATTTTTGGGATTTAAATATTATCCGGGCGGTCACAAGTGTTCGTTTCACAGTTTTGTCTTAATTAGCTCTTTAGTTTAAATAAACATGTTTTTGCCATGCTGAATCCTTCGAAACTTATTTCTAAGTTATGTAAAGGATATTTAGGGTATGTTCAGCTTACGTCACAGTTTCGGAGTGTACGTCACGATAAACTGACTGCGTTTATGCACCAGTTTGCGTATAACCTTCCAGAAAGCGATTTAAAGCTCGAAATCGAACAAGAATTGAAATGTGCAAACGACACACATATTTTTACAAATCCCAAGTATGAAACACAATATTTCATTGATTTGGTATTTGTTTGACGGGCGCAGTGACACAGGTGTCACAGTTCTAAATTATTTTTATTATTCTATAAAAATAATCTCGCCAAAATATTACTGAAAAAAATTTCAGTTGCCAAGACTGGCTGCGTTGTCTGCGTTTTGCAGTAGAAGCACTGTGTTACGCTGTAACACGCGGTACGCACTTAAAGTTGAAAAATAACGTTTTTTAGCGTTTTAATTTATTTTTCAACACGGACCTGATTAAAAATAAAATTTTAATCATAACAGAATATTTTTGGGATTTAAATATTATCCGGGCGGTCACCAACGTTCGTTTCGCAGTTTTGTCGTAATTAGTTCTAAAGTTCGAACAAACATGTTTTTGCCATACCGAATCCTTCGAAACTTATTTCTAAGTTATGTAAAGGTTATTTAAGGTATGTTAAGCCTATGTTACTGTTCCGGAGTGTTTGTTGCATTAAACCGGTTATATTTACGCGTCAGATCGCGTATAACCTTCCAGAAAGCGATTTAAAGCTCGAAATCGAACAAGAATTGATATGTGCAAACGATACACACATTTATACAAATCCCAAGTATGAAATACAATATTTCATTGGTTTGGTATTTGTTTGATGGTTGAAGTGACACAGGTGTCACAGTCTCCCCTACTTTAGGAAATTTCGTCCCGAAATTTAATTTTAGAGGAAACTTGTGTGTGCTCGAAAACAGAGTCGGAGAATGTAAGATAAAATAACATTGGTTAAGGTCCAGGACTTCTAGTAACTTAAATAACGCTACGTTCGCACTGTAATAAAGAACACTTATATATAGGAAGTACCAGCGGCGTATCCACCATGCTCCTTTCTACGTTGTTCCTGTTTTGTTATTCTCATCACTATAGGTCTTAACACATAACAAAACTTGCTGTGGTTTCTGTGCACTGAATTCCATAATTATGTATGCATCCATAATTACGTAATTCCTTGCATAGTCCGCACAGTTCTTTTCATAATGTGTAGGGAAAAATCAATCGAATAAACATGAAGTGACTTGACTCGACCATCAAAGGATCTTTTTAACTAGATCAACGAACGATCTTCTTAACCAGATCAACACATGATCTTCTTAACTAGACCGTCGTACAATCTCTTTAAATAGACCACTAATGGGTCTTTTTATTGAATCAAATAATCGTTTTGAAATAGCACTTTGGAATCCAAGGTTCTTACTATTTGCATAGAAAAGCCCCTTAAGGAATTTAAGATAGTACTTTGAGTATCCTTCTGAGAATCCAACATATGAAAATACGGAAGATTCTACTAGGATTTAGATAGCGAGCTTTAGAATCACACATAATCACATAATCGCATAGTTGTTAACTTGGTTATTAGCTCGTTCATTAACTTGAATTAATGCATTTAAAGTACACCAGAAATCCAATCAAGGACTTCCATTGGTACTCAAAACATCCCAAGAATATAACTATGAAGATAGGAAGATCTTATAAGGATTTGGCTTTGTCTTGGTCGTATCGTAACATTCGTATTAGAGCACGCAATGAATCCTCTTAAGGACTCATGAAAGTACCTTTAGATATCAAATCAAAGATTTGAAATGGTATTTCAAGTATCTGTTTAAGAATTTGTAACTTGTACCTTGTACTTTGTTTCTTAAAAGAAATGAGTACTTAGGATTTTTTGGGAGATCACGAGTGATCATAAAATGAAAGAATCACACGAGTAGTTTGTTTTGTAAGGAACATGGTTCCTTGGTGTCGGCATCGTAGGGTTGTACTAAACATACACACAATCGCATTAGTTTCGTAAAATAAAATTGAAACAACAAATTTTATTTATGTATCAACTGAGTCGATTCAAACATCCAAAAGATAACATACAAGGAAAACAAAAGACTAATTGTTCACTGCTGCATTGTCGTTCGAGTTTGCCTCGTTTATGTTAAACACTCGTCCACGTGCTGGATTCGCGTTAACAAGTCTTGGGCAATTGTTGTGGTAGTGAGGAAGGTCACCACAGTTATAACACGACCCAGGTGGAAACCGTGCTTGAACAGCAGCAGGATTTGCAGCAGCTTGGTTAGCATAATGGCAGGTATTGACCAAATGTCCCAATCGCCCACAATGGGTACATTTGTGACACTGTACTTGCTCCAGATGATGACGGTTGCATTTGTTGCACAAAGGTGCAGTACCAACATAGTTTTTCTTTGTACGAGGTTGTGCTGGCTGGTTTGGTGCAACCTGATTGTTCTGAGCAACTACGTCAAAGTTTTGTGAAGCCTTGCGCTTCTTCTTCTTGGATGTCTCGGCCTGTTTATCCTTTGGTTCATCTTGTGCAGACTTGTCAGATGGTTTCGGGTCGCCCTTTCGAAAAAGCTTACCTTTCCTGATCTGGGATTCAGTCAGGGTAGCAGACAATTCAATGGCCTGTCTGACGGTAGTAGGGTTGCTACCAGTAACGATATCCTGAACTAGGTCAGGAAGACCATCAATGTACTTTTCAATCGCCTTTTCCACCGGCGTAACCATAGCAGGACATAACAGGCTCAGCTCCTCATAACGATCAGTATAGGCTCGATGTTCACCACTGTCTTGCTTCAAATCGTCGAATTCTCTTTCCAACGCTCTAAGCTCATGACGATGACAGAACTCCTTCATCATTAAAGCTCGAAGCTCCTCCCAAGTTTGAGCTAGTGCCACATCGGCACCCCTATCACGCATCACTCCGTTCCACCATGTAAGAGCACGCTTCTCAAACACACTGGATGCAAACTCAACCTTACGCTCATTCGGACATTGCACATGTCTGAATGTGCTCTCCAAACTTTCAAACCATTGCAGGAGCGCAGTTGCTCCTTGAGTCCCAGAAAACTTCAAAGGTTTAGCAGAGTTGAATGTCTTAAAGTTGCACGAAACAGGTGCGTTGTTGTTGTTTGCTTGGTTTAACTGGGTAACTAGGTTCGGGAGTACAGCAGCGATTTGCTGAGTGATCAAGGCTGCCATTGCGGCGTCTTGAGTTTGATCACGTCGAGGAGGCATCTAAAAGAAAAGGGAACACAATGAAATGTGTGAGATTGACATAGAACAATCAAAAGGAGTATTGAAAACATCGACAAAACGAAGGAAGGTGGTCATTTGTTCGTTACTTAAAACAAACAAACAACACATTGACTAATCAAAGTAAAGAGGTCTACATAATGCATAATGAAGACATGCTTTAGCCTATAAGTGGACACTCACCCCAAGAGTTCCCAGGTAAGAGTGACTGGTCCGATTATGTGGATTTGTACGAACACTCTAGCCTTAGACAGAAAACTTAGGGTACAGGCACCCACCCTTCCGGATTGCATGTGTTCACATTATTAAGACTCAAACTTTGACGAGATTTGAAAATTTTAAAGGCGTAAAGCCTAAAAACTAATCATCTAAGGATAGATGATTGATTTTCAAATGAAATTGAGATTTGTGTACTTGTTTTGGAAATCACCTAAGGATAGGTGATAGTATTGTTTTAAGATCTAAACACAAGGTAACTTGTGTTAGGGTCCTAGGAAGGTTATAGTCTAGGTCAAAAATTTTACTAATAACCTAATTCCCTATAACCATGAGCTCTGATACCAACTCTTCTGTCACACCCCGACCACGTAAAACAACAAATCGTGGCGGAAACGCCGGGGAGTGTCGTAACAGAATCATTGTTTCAAAACACATGGAATTTAGAATATTGTTTTATTACATAATAAGTTACATTGTCTTGGAATTTGATCAACAAACAGTACAATTGTCGTTCATGTTTTTATAATTTCTAAGGCCCATGTCCATCCTATGTAAAGCGATCAACAGTCGTCACAAATAAAACCTGAAACATATGTGAAAATAAATACGCCACCATAAAAATGCCTGTGAGTAACATAGGTTTTGTGAATTAGATTCATGGCTTTGGATCATATAAGAAAAGATTATAGGTTTATAAAAGTAGCCATGAATCCTTGATAAAAGTTTGGTTTCTAGAACACTTTGCATTGATATAAGAGTTGTAACATACATAAAAATATACTTTGGTTTTAAGAAAGTCGGATAAGTAATATATTAAAATATATTTTAGTTTTAAAACAGTTAAACAGATAGTATATTAAATATACTTTAGTTGTTAAAATAATAGTTTTCGGTAGTATATCATAAGTATACTTTGGTTTGGTAAATAACATATCAACTATGTTTTAGTAAATAACAAAATATATGTTGGATTTGTACATAGTATATCAAATTATACTTTAGTAAATAATATCACGTTGGTAGTATGTCGGAACATACCTAAATCGTGGTTTGGTAATATATCAAACTATATTTTAGTAAACAATAGCATATCAAATTATGCTTTAGCAAACAGTATCATGTTGGTAGTATAACGAAATATACCATATATCATGATTTGGTAATACATTCAAACCTTAGTGCATCAAACTACACTTTAGAGACTATAGAAATACCACAAAGGCAAATTCTATTTGGTTAAAATTTGGTTTCTGACATTCCATACAACAGGAATGGGGTGTCTAGTCCTATAGCGCTATATCGTACCACCAATCGGCTTGATCATTGTTAATGAATGTATAAGTAAACATATGAACAAACAAATAGTCGTAACAAACTTCGGAAATCAGTGTTTAAACCATGGATAATAGTTCAATTCGTCAAAAGTTAGTACTTATGCTTCTGTAATCATATAGTCGAAATCATGAAAATATTGTATAGGCACATATGTTTCACCCCAAAACATTGAAAACAGTAAAAGAGGGGACTATGTACTCACCTTTGGGTGTGTTTTTATATGTTAACACAATCCCTCGAATTGTTTATTCGTCCTAAATTAAATAAAAACGATTTAATAATCAAAACTCACAAAAATACCGAAGTTTCTCCGATACTTAGAATTTTCACATAACTTTGAGATTTTTCTCAAAAGGTTATTATTTTTTATTATATTGGTGTATTTGTATATATATATAAGTTCATATACATATTTTATAAACTTTGCGACTTGAACGATTTTATTGGTGACTCTCATCATGTTATAAGCAATATATCTACGATTTGCGCATCGTAATATATATACTTATTGTGACATAAAATAAATATCGTAATACACATAATCTTGTCAAGTATTAACATGTCATCATTTCATATGTATAAAATGCATCAAATATGTAATTTATTCATGTTTATTTGCTGATGTATTTGAACATTTATCATATCATGCATAAATCATCAAAACCCTTGCGTTTTAACTATCATTCAAATCTGGGCTGTTTTCGGAAATTTTAATAAAATAGTTAACTTACTCCAAAAATTCCCAAATTTTTACAAAATATTCTAAACGATCCAAAAATTATTGTGTAAAACTATCGGGATCCAATTCATTACCAATATTTTATAAAAAAATCATTTACCGGACTGCAATCAGATTCGTCACTTTCTGACTGCAGTCCACGGAATAATTTATTTAAAATTCATCGTAAGTCCTATTGATGAAATTCCAGTGGGAGAATTACAACGAATCAGTGGTCATCTACAGTACAAATTTCATGAGCTAATTCTACACAGATTTTAAGTTATGACGAAAAACATAGCACACATTTTCTGCAGTAAAAACGCAGCTTTTGCTGCTGTACAAAACGGACCTTTAAAAATAGTAAACGACCTTGAAAAAATATGATTCTAGTGCCATTTGATTCTTTTTTTTTTTTTGAAAATATATAATTTAGACTTCAGAAAATCAATTTTTTGATTTATAACGGTCCGTTGACAGCCAACTGAAGTTGGCTGTAAATGTTACTCAGCATGCTGTTAATCGCTTAAATGTTACTAAAACACGCACATATGATCACAACACCTTCTAACTTGTTAAACCATGTTCTTAATCATACTTTAACAAGTTCCATATGATGATCAACATCATATTATCAAGAAATCAACAATCAAGTGCCATGCATGTATTTAACAACATCATACTAGCATTATTTCATCATATTACATCTTTATGTTCAAGATTTACGTTCATGTCTTTTAGGGTTCTAGTGATAATCAACATACTACATCTTTTAACCATTAAAGTAGAAGTAAACAAGGGTTAATATACACATATATACATCACCATTTTTATTTTGTATCAAGACCCATTTCTTTTTAGGTTTCAAGTTTGTGAAAATTCCAAGATTCAAGAGAAACTTCAAATCATCAAGAACAACCAAGAATCAATAGTATGATTTAAACATAAATGTTATACCTTCAAGATTCAAGTAAGTTGTTGGATGAGTTTTGATGATATGGAGCTTGAAATCACTTGAAATCACCTTGAAAACACCTTTGGATCTTCACACCAACTTGAAATATGTTTGAAATGGAGCTTGAATTCTTCAAGAACAAGGTTGAAGATGGAGATGGAGGTGAGAGGTGGTGTGGACGGTTGGGAGAGAGAGAGGAAGGGAGGTGTGTTGGTGTGAAATGAAGTGAAGTATAGTGGTGTATTTATAGGACAAAATCTAAGTTAAATCTTTCAAGATCACAAAATACCAAAAAGGATCCAAGGGAAATCCAAGAGATATCATGAAGGATTTTGCAAGATATTGCAAGGATTTTGGTGGGGTCACCCCCATGTGGTCGTGAATATCAAGGGGGGTTAAATGTAAATTTTGATGGTAAATTAGATAAAGACATGTATTTAACTGGATACCGGGTATTTTATCTAGCGTTTAAATCCCGGTTTATGGCGTTCTAAATTATTTTTATTATTCTATAAAAATAATCTCGCCAAAATATTTCTGAAAAAAATTTCTGTTGTCAAGACTGGCTGCGTTGTCTGCGTTTTGCAGTAGAAGCACTGTGTTACGCACTAACACGCGGTACGCGCTTAAACTTGAAAAATAACGTTTTTAAGCGTTATAATTTATTTTTCAACACAGACCCGATTAAAAATAAAATTTGAATCATAACCGAATATTTTTGGGATTTAAATATTATCCGGGCGGTCACCAACGTTCGTTTCGCAGTTTTGTCGTAATTGGTGATGGGATTTTAACATGTTTATCAAAGCAATTTCATCCATATGAAATTAAAAACGCAGCGGAAATAATGTTTTAAAACATGTTACTTTTAAAAGATATAAAACCATTTATATGCAAAATCCCAAAACCCGGATCCATATATGAAAATGCATACTTTCAAACACAACCATAGGGTGTTTAGAATACCACCTTCTTGGAGTAATTGGATGATGAAACGGATTATGTTTCTTGAACGGTTGCCTTCAAGAGTAGAAGGCCTCAAGCTTGTATACCCCAAGCTTCCAACAAACACCACGAGATTAGCTAGGATTTTTAACACCAAAGATCAAAAAACCGAACACTTGAAAAACACCCCTTATGACCGAAAATTGAGAGCAAGATTACTAGCTTTTTCCATCAATTTTTTGTCATAAAATGTTTATATAGTTTTAAGAGAATATTGCCTCCAATCTTGCCTAATCACAAGGCTTCTAACACATGCAAATGCATGTAAGCTAATTGGACCAAAATGGTCTTGGAAAGACCACCCAATCAAGAGGCACTTACAACATGCAAATGCATGCAAGCTCATTGGACCACTCTTGATCTTGGGAAGACCCCATGTTGGCCGATTTTTAGAGGGTTTTTTTAAAAAAAAAAAAAAAAAATTCTTTTAACAATTTTAAGTGTTGTTTATTTTATAACTTTTATAAAATATTACACCATATGTTTACAAGACTTTATGTAATCTTTTATAATGTCATTTAACCCATTAAATAACAAAATAAAATATTCCCTCAAAACAAATTATCCATATAATTTATTAGTTTCTCAAGTGTAATTATTTAGAAAACCAATTTCTAAATATTGTAAGTGTTAATATTTATTTGTTTGATCATATCACAAATAAATAATATGAGTGTTTGTCTAGCTTGTATTTGGGTATGACTCGACTTGGATCATAACGTACTAGCCACGTCAATCTAATATGTGTCTTGGGCATACAGACTCCAACAATCTCCCACTTGCACAAGATACATAGAAGATTGACGCAAGTAGTAAAGACCACCTATCTACAGTTTACTACCCCTAATACGTATGACTATATTTCCCATTCAATAACATCATCCCCTTCAAGTCCCTTACTTGAACATGATTTAGGTGAATTTATCATTTATCCTTTCGTTACAGATGTCATGTTAAATCCAGAGACATAGAGTGATCAGTCTATGTTGATTTAACTTTATCAGGCCTTAGACATCTTACTCTCAATGAATAAGAGGAACAAATCCCTTCTTGACTACATATGTCTCTCACAATCACCTTGTACCACACCTGAGTTTAGCCTTATGTACCGCCTTGCTACAGACAGCTAAGAACTAGGTCAAGGTATAATACTTGGTGAATATCAAGACACAATATGTTTCTCAGGTCAGAGGATACTATGATATTCGCCTTTACTCAAATTTACTTATTATCAATCACAAATGATTCCATGCAGTAATATTTGAGAACGAGTCATTCCAATATTCGTATCCCACAAATATCTATGAACTTTGGCAGCAACACTTTGCTCTATATTCATACTAAATGAATATCCACCAATCCAGGTTCATAATAGTCTTACATTCATATTTGTTCCCACAATTATGATCGACTACGGACATTTAGAATAATTAACTTATTCACGGATTTAAACATGCTAATATGAAACGTAACTCAAAATACCATAAAAGAGTTAAATTAACAATTGTTTCAATATCCAAATAAAATAGATCAAATCCAATCACTAGAATATCGAAGTCCTAAGGCACATGTATGACCCTCATGTTTTGCCCTGTCAAGGAGCTTCGTGAGTGGATCCGCAATGTTTTGATCAGTGTGAACTTGGCGGATACATATCTTTCCCTTTTCAACTTCATCCTTTATGTAGTTGAATCTCCGCTCGATATGTCTAGTCTTTTGGTGCGCACGAGGTTCCTTGATTTGAGCAATCGCACCCTCGTTATCACAAAAGATCTCTAGGGGGTCTTGAATGGTAGGGACCACCCCTAGGTCGGCTATGAATTTCTTCAACCATGCAGCTTCCTGGGCTGCCAATGAAGCGACGATGTATTCTGATTCTGTAGTGGACAATGCTACCACGTCTTGTTTTGAGCTCTTCCAAGAGACTGCTCCTCCATTTAAAATGAAGACATACCCCGATTGTGATCGAGAATCACTTCGATCGGTTTGGAAACTCGCGTCCGTGTAACCCTTTACAACGAGTTCCTCCTCACCAGATCCATATATTAAAAACATATCCTTAGTCCTTCTAAGGTATTTTAATATACTCTTAACAGCCTTCCAATAACTGTTACCAGGATTTTGCTGGTATCTACTCGTCATGCTTAAGGCGCATGACACGTCCGGTCTAGTGTATATCATTGCATACATGATGGATCCTATAGCAGACGCATATGGGACTCCTTTCATTTTCTCTTGCTCATCCTTTGAGCTTGGACATTGAGATGTATTCAATATTGTCCCCTTTTGAATAGGTACAAAACCTTTCTTAGAGTTCTCCATTTGGAACCTATTCAAGATTTTGTCAATGTATGCACTTTGGTTTAAACCAATCAAGCGCCTTGATCTATCCCTATAGACCTTTATTCCCAGAATGTAGGCGACTTCACCAAGATCCTTAATGGAAAAACAACTTCCAAGCCAAGCTTTTACACCTTCCATGGTTGGAATGTCATTCCCAAATAGTAGAATGTCATCGACATACAGTACTAAGAAAGTGATGATGCTCCCACTAGCTTTCTTGTACACACAAGCTTCATCGCCGTTCTTGATGAATCCAAAATTCTTAATTTCTTCATCAAAACGGTGATTCCAACTTCGAGATGCTTGTTTCAATCCATAGATTGATTTCTTTAACTTGCATACTTTGTCAGGATGTTTTGGATCGACAAAACCTTCAGGCTGAACCATATAGACATCTTCATCAAGATATCCATTAAGAAAGGCCGTTTTGACATCTAACTGCCAGATCTCATAGTCATAATATGCAGCTATGGCAAATAATATCCTGATTAACTTTAGCATCGCGACAGGCGAGAAGGTCTCATCATAATCAATCCCTTGAGTTTGAGTGAAACCTTTTGCTACAAGTCTTGCTTTGTAAGTATCCAAGTTACCATGCATATCTGTTTTCTTCTTGAAAACCCACTTACTTCCAACTACTTTGGAGTTGAGTGGTGGCACAACCAATTCCCAAACTTGGTTGTCATACATGGATTGCATCTCTATGTTCATGGCTTCAAGCCATTTGTCACAATCGGATTTTGACATTGCATCATGGTATGTGGTTGGTTCATCTGAATCTACCACGTAGCATCCATCCATGAAAAATCCATATCTTTCAGGTGGATTACTAATTCTACCAGATCTGCGAACATTTTGTGTGTTCTGATCAACCTCTTGATCGTTTTCAACAACCTCTTGTTGAGTGCTAGTATCAACCAAACGTGTATCGTCTTGTGGTTCTTGATCCTCCTCAAGTTCCACTGTTCTACCACTAGTTCCTTCCATAAGGAACTTAACTTCTAAGAACTTACCCTTTCGAGCAACAAATACCTTTTGCTCGGTTGGGTCGTAGAAATAATATCCTATATCATCTTTAGGATATCCTACAAAGATACACTTAGTAGATCAGACTTCCAATTTATTTGGAGTGTATTGCTTAACATAAGCTTCACAACCCCAAACCCTTAAGAATGATAATGATGGAGGGTTTCCATGCCATATTTCAAAAGGTGTCTTTTCCACTTTCTTGGTTGGGGCCATATTTAATATACGGACTGCGGAGAGCAAAGCGTAACCCCAAAATGATAGAGGTAATGTGCTTCTAGCCATCATAGATCGAACCATATCTAATAGAGTTCGATTTCTCCTTTCGGACACACCATTGTGTTGTGGTGTTCCAGGTGGGGTAAGTTGTGAGATAATCCCACAACTCCTAAGATGATCTTGAAAAGCACCACTAAGGTATTCACCTCCTCTATCGGTGCGAAGGACTTTGATTGTTTTCTTGAGTTGATTTTCTACTTCACTTTTGAAGTCTTTGAACATTTCAAATGCTTCATCCTTGTGTTTTAGTAAATACACATAACCATAACGACTATAGTCGTCGGTAAAGGTAATGAAGTATCTTTCACCATTCCTAGTCATCGGCTTAAAAGGACCACATACATCTGAATGTATCATACCTAGTAAGTCTTTAGCCCTTTCAAAAGTTCCATTAAAGGGTGTCTTGGTCATTTTGCCTTGTAAACAAGATTCGCATACATCAAATGAATTATCTTCATTTGTCTTCAAAATACCATTTTTCTGAAGTGTATGTATGCAATTCTTGCTTATATGTCCAAGGAGACAATGCCAAAGATAGGAATCACTCAAATCCCTTTTGAGTTTCTTGTTGGTTACTTGGTACATTGAGCTATCATATGATGTGTTATCATGATCTAATTCATAAATACCATTTAAAGACATAGCTTTAAAATAAAACACATCATTCTTAGAAACATAAATGTCTTGGTTAACAAATTCAAAATTAAAACAACATTGTCTTAAAAGGGAAACTGAAATTATGTTCCTAGTCAAACTAGGAGCATATAAAACATTCTTCAAAATAACTTCCAAACCACTTGGAAGCTCTAAAACGTAGTCTCCTTGAGCTTCGACATCAACCTTTGCTCCGTTGCCCATGAAGAGACTAGTGTCTCCCTTCTTGTAATGTCTATTTCTTTTGAACCCCTGCAACGAATTGCAAATATGAGTTCCACATCCGGTATCTAGTACCCATGTGTTAGAAGAAATAACATTAAGCTCAACATGTATCATAAAGATAGTACCTGAGGTTTGCCCTGCATCCCTCTTGTTTTTCAACTCTTTGAGATAGGTTGGACAATTTCTCTTCCAGTGTCCTATCTCACCACATTCAAAACATGGGTCATTCGTAGCAACCTTTTGCTTTTTCTCCTTCGGTTTGGTGGGTTCTGCTTTGGCTTTTCCCTTTCCCTTTCCCTTAACGTGTCCCTTTCTTTTAGCAGAGTTTGCTTTAGAATCGGGGTGGGGCCTCTTCTTGTTGCCTCCTTCATTGATCGCTAGGACGGGTAAAGCCTTTTTGCCCATTCCTGCTTCGGCCGTTTTAAGCATTGCATGAAGTTCACCAATGCTCTTGTCCCATCCATTCATGTTGTAATTCATTACAAAGCTTTCAAATTTCTTTGTTAAAGAGTTGAGGATCAAATCCGTAGCCAACTCTTTAGAGACGGGACAATTTAGCCTTTCGAGGCTATCAATGTGGCTTTTCATCTTAAGGACATAAGATGATACCGATTGGGTTTCCTCCATTCGACATGCATGAAGCGCCCGAACAGTTTCGAAGCGTTCTACCCTTGCTTGTTGTAGGAACATTTCCTTTAATTGGGTAATCATGTCGTAAGCCCCGTGATGTTCAAAATCCTTTTGAATTTCGGGAATCATAGTTCCCAACATGAGGCATGAGGCTTGCATAGAGTCCTCGGTATACTTAACCCAATCATTGTAGGCTTCCACATCTTCCACGTTAGGTTCATCGGGAATAGGATCGTCCAACACATAGGATATCTTCTCTTGCTTGAGAACGATTCTCAAGTTTCGAAACCAATCCATGAAGTTGTTATGGTTGAGACGATCCTTTTCAAGGATGGTTCGTAGTGATAGGTTTCAGACGGTTTGGTTAATCGGGTTTGCATTGTTAGCGGCCATCTACAAAATTTAACAAGTTCAATTTTAGTATTTTCGATATTATTATATTTTAATCATTAATACCCTTTTGTGTCTTGAAGACAATTAATAATTAAAATCTAGAATCCAACGTTACATTTAAATATTGGTTAGGTGACCTTTACCCCTCTATTTAAATTAACAAGGTAGTCAACGTTTGACAATTGCAACTCTTTGCAATTTCTAGCCATATGGGATCGGTTAAACATCTTTATGTTTGGTTGGCATGTTTAATCCCATCAACACCTTTGTTCCCCATGCTTCAGTGACCCTAAGTTCATGGTTTCCAAATCAAGTCGTCCAACACACACACGTGTGAGTTTATTCACATAAGTGGTTAGGTGACCTTTATCCCACAAACATGGTAAACCCACCTCGAACATACAAGTTCCCTCAAATGTGGTTAGGTGACCTTTATCCCACAATAAGAGTTCCCAAGTGTTTCGAGTGTTGTATAAAAGGATGGTGTTTGACTTGTTTTATAAAAGGGTTTTTTAATATTTCAAAATTCTAGTTTAGAAAATATTATGTACCATACATTTGCATGCATTCAAATCAATGGTACTTTAGTGAAAACTAATTTTCAAGGTTCTTTTTAATAAAGCCTTTATTAACCATTTTAATGATTTTGTTAAGAACCAATTTTTCGCTTGTTGTTGATTATTAGTTTGTTAAGTCATGCATATCGACATATCATCTAAAACAACAAAATAAACAACCAAACAAGCATATCATACATAAAAATAGGTGCATAACCATAGCCAACTATTTTTTGACAACACTTGTTAGCCGAAACAAGTGTGCCAAAAGGTCCTTCCTAAAGGGTGAAAAATGACACAAGAAATGTGTCGTTGAACTCCCACTTGATCCCGCATCCAAATGCTTCAAGTCTCCTTCTTGTGTTGTGACTTCTCCACCTTCTTTGAGCTTCCAAAAGTCTTTTATATTCAGCTCCAAACTCTTTTGGACTTCAAAAATGTGTTTTGGTTATCGGGTTAAAATACCGTTAAGAACGATGAAGTTCTTTGGACCGAATGTTATGGTCCAAACCAAAACCGCATTTTTGTGTGCATCTTCTTTTACAAAATATATCCTAATACATTTTTTCTAGTAAAATAAAATGCACCTAATCTATTTATTTTACATGCCAAATGAAAAATTAAATAAATTGCATATCTTACAAATGGAAGAACAAAATAATAATTATTACAACCCATTGAAATAATAAATAAAATAAATCACAACACAATCATTCAACACAAGGTCATGGCTAGGTCTTATGCACCAAAATATATATCCAAATATATATATATATTAATTTCAAGAAGCATAAAAAAATGGTTCCCTTTTATGAACATTTTCGGCTATGTTCAAAAAACCGAAAAGGTAAGTTTTGTCCAAACAAACAAATCATCCATATGAAATAATTTTTTCAAGATTCCCTTATGCATGTAAGAAAATAATCTTGAAATAACAAAGGGATAACCATGTTAAAATTTTCGGCCATAGGGTTTTATTCAAACCCGAAACCCGAAATTTTTAATCTATTGAAGCATGTACTCATATAAGCGGCTCTAGATGCCATTGATGGGATTTTAACATGTTTATCAAAGCAATTTCATCCATATGAAATTAAAAACGCAGCGGAAATAATGTTTTAAAACATGTTACTTTTAAAAGATATAAAACCATTTATATGCAAAATCCCAAAACCCGGATCCATATATGAAAATGCATACTTTCAAACACAACCATAGAGTGTTTAGAATACTACCTTCTTGGAGTAATAGGATGATGAAACGGATGATGTTTCTTGAACGGTTGCCTTCAAGAGTAGAAGGCCTCAAGCTTGTATACCCCAAGCTTCCAACAAACACCACGAGATTAGCTAGGATTTTTAACACCAAAGATCAAAAAACCAAACACTTGAAAAACACCCCTTATGACTGAAAATTGAGAGCAAGATTACTAGCTTTTTCCATCAATTTTTTTGTCATAAAATGTTTATATAGTTTTGAGAGAATATTGCCTCCAATCTTGCCCAATCACAAGGCTTCTAACACATGCAAATGCATGTAAGCTAATTGGACCAAAATGGTCTTGGAAAGACCACCTAATCAAGAGGCTCTTACAACATGCAAATGCATGCAAGCTCATTGGACCACTCTTGATCTTGGGAAGACCCCATGTTGGCCGATTTTTAGAGGGTTTTTTCAAAAAAAAAAAAAAAAAATTTCTTTTAACAATTTTAAGTCTTTTTTATTTTATAACTTTTATAAAATATTACACCATATGTTTACAAGACTTTATGTAATCTTTTATAATGTCATTTAACCCATTAAATAACAAAATAAAATATTCTCTCAAAACAAATTATCCATATAATTTATTAGTTTCTCAAGTGTAATTATTTAGAAAACCAATTTCTAAATATTGTAAGTGTTAATATTTATTTGTTTGATCATATCACAAATAAATAATATGAGTGTTTGTCTAGCTTGTATTTGGGTATGACTCGACTTGGATCATAACGTACTAGCCACGTCAATCTAATATGTGTCCTGGGCATACAGACTCAAACAATTGGTTCTAAAGTTCGAACAAACATGTTTTTGCCATACCGAATCCTTCAAAACTTATTTCTAAGTTATGTAAAGGTTATTTAAGGTATGTTAAGCCTATGTCACTGTTCCGGAGTGTTTGTTGCATTAAACCGGTTATATTTACGCATCAGATCGCGTATAACCTTCCTGAAAGCGATTTAAAGCTCGAAATCGAACAAGAATTGATATGTGTAAACGATACACACATTTATACAAATCCCAAGTATGAAATACAATATTTCATTGGTTTGGTATTTGTTTGATTGTTGAAGTGACACAGGTGTCACAACCTGTGTATCTAAGCCACTGCCCGATGAAATGTTGGACTTCCGTCACACCCGTAGTCGACGAAACATAGCCGACGAAACATGGGCTTTCGTCGAGCTTGGAGTTTCGCCGAGTGGGGCTTTCGGCCCATGTAAGTTACGGCCCAGCATGTGTGTTTTGAAATATAAACCTTTGAGTTAGTAACTGTCAGTTGAGAAACTTTAAACCCTTGAATACCCTCTCTTGTGCGGCGACAATTCTGAATCCTCGAGGCTCTCCGTAGCGATCGAACCTATTGTTTCTTTCATCTCGGCTGTGACTGTTTGAGTGTGAACGAGTAGTTAATCTTACCGAGCAAATCAAGGTGAGTTTACTGCTCTTTTCCAAGCATGCGTCCCGGGTTGGGGACATCTGGTAAACGTTTCGGGAAGGGAATGTCGGGTAATGGGTTTGACTGGAATGTTAAACCTGGGTTGTTGATTAATGCACGTCTGTATCTATCATTCAAGTCCCTCCTACCGATCGTTGCTTGTAGGGCAATGAGGTACTAGTTAGTAGCGCTACATAGGTTTGGCACCCTCACAACGCACCGAGGAGGTCGGGAGTGAACTAGTGACCCCCCATCTTGACCATTGCTTTAATGGAGGCAATGGGGTTTAGGGCAAACAATCTGGAGCCATCGGAGGTAAGCGTGTGATTAACAACAATGAATCTGTGAAACGTTTTAATCTAATAACTGGTATCTAAACACGTTAACTAAACTTTGAACTCACCAGCGTCGTCTGACACACTTCTCTGCATGCTTGCAGGTCGTTAGATTCGTGATTTGGACTTGCTATCTGGGAGTGCTGGAGTGGTCATGGCTCGAGACTCTTGGATACTTGCTTGTTGACTATGAACATGTTTTGAAACAGTTGATTTACTGATTTCTTTATGCTTCCGCTGAATAACTACTTTGGCTTAACTTATGTCTTGGATTTACGT
The DNA here is from genome assembly GCA_030545235.1 of Helianthus tuberosus. NCBI lineage: Eukaryota > Viridiplantae > Streptophyta > Magnoliopsida > Asterales > Asteraceae > Helianthus > Helianthus tuberosus. The sequence goes on from JARYGA010041169.1 coordinate 53,633, forward strand.
TTTGAAATTAATGGAATGTTTTACTTACTATTATGCGTAGTTCAATGTGATTGGTGGCTTGGATCCTGGTACGTTACACGCTCTGCGGTGATTCCGCATGTGGTATTTTGGGGGTGTGACAAATATGCTCCATTATTCTGCACGTGCATGACCTTTGTGACCGTTATGGAGGTCGTGGGGAGCTAGCATCTTTTGCGGATTGTTAGTTAGCTAGATTATTTCTATTTTTCTAAGAGGATAACAAGCTTGATTAGTAAGAACAATTAGCAAGCACACACTCTCGAGAACTCTCTGCAATTTATTGGCGATTACACCCATTTTACACAATAGTGATCCTTGTAACAAGCTTGTTGTCATCCTGATTTGTAACCTTTGTTTGTTTAATATAGTTGATGATCGGTAGTTTACATCACCCGAGGTTTTTTGTGCCGGAGATCATACATTGATCAAGGGCCTTTTCCTCGTATAAATCCTTGTGTCCAACATTCATTTTATTCATACATTGTTTATACATTTGTCCATTTATTCAAGCATCACACCTCACAAAATCGGATTTGGTTGTATTATCCTTGTGTGATTTTTGACCAAAACAGTTTGGCGCCCACCGTGGGGCAATTGGTGCTTCAGTTCTGAGAAATTTTGCTCATTTCATTCATTTCGGTTCATTACCTTCAACCACATGGCTTCTCAAGCGAAGAACACTTCAAGCTCCATGCCGGCGATCACCTCTTCACAGGGCATTCCACCTTTGCCACCTGTTCCTTCTGGATCCCAGAAGAATGCTGAAAATGCTGCGAAGAAACAAACCCCCATTTTCTCAAAACTAACTTCTGCTGTTACTTCTGGCCCTAGTAACAATGATCTTTATTCTTTGATTTTGCAGATGAGGGATTACATGCAACAGCAGGACAAAACTAATGACAGGATCCTTCGAGAGATTGATGACATCAAGAAATTGAAGAGATCAGCGGAGGATCACTCTCCTGTGATGCCGAGATCGCTGAATTTCGACACTCCAGTCATAACTGCCCAGCACTCTACAGCATCAGATGTCTAGTGTCAGGGTGGATCATTGGGAATGAATTGTGGATCAACGGCAATGACTCAGGCTCAAGGATCCTACTTTCAGCCTTCAGGATCCTCTCTTCAGCCTCAAGGAACCTCCTTTCAGCATCAAGGATCCTTCACTAGTTCAGGAGGATACATGGGGACGCAGATGGTTCAAGGATCCTACTCTCAGCATCCAGGATCCTCGTTTCAGGTTCAGGGATCCTTATCCCAGGGTCAAGGATCCTCATCTCAGGCTCATGGATCCATGGATTATCCTCCAAGACCCCCAACTTTGATGTATCAAGGATCCAACGTCTTTCAGGGTCAAGGATCCTTAAGAAGCGCAGAACCGATAAGTTCAGAGATTCATTTGGGAGACTTCATACCTATGTAAACTATTGCTTCTTCTGGTCCCTCAATTATGCCAAATCCCGCCAATATGGATTCACATCTGGAATTCCAAACCTGAATCCTTCAGGAGGTAATACTTTGAATAATTCTTATACTACTAACCATGGCTTTGTGCAGGATATAGGTATCAACCAAGCTATGGCCAGATAATTACAAAAGCTCAAGGATATGATATCCATCGTTCCAGGAGTGGTTAAACCCATTCCTGAAATTCCAGATGGAAGCCACAAGATATCTCGTTTTGCACCACCTGTTTGTGACGCAGAGATACCGAAGAGGTTTCAAATACCGACCATGAAGCTATATGATGGCTCAACGGATCTAGAAGAGCATGTAGCTCAATACAGAGAACGGATGGAAATGAATCCCATTCCGGAGAGGTTAAAAGAAGCATGTCTATGCAAGGGTTTTGGATCCACACTGACAGGATCAGCTCTTAAATGGCTGCTAAGTCTTCCCCCTTACTCTATTACTTCATTTGCTAATCTAGTTAACTTGTTTAATAGCCAATTCTCATGCAGTAGAAAATTTGAACGTTTAAGTAGTGATCTATATAGGGTAACACAAGGTCATAACGAATCACTTAGGGATTATATCACTAAATTCAGTAGAGAATCCTTAGAGATTCCTAATTTGGATATTGCTACGGCTGTAGAAGCCTTTAAAATGGGATTACTTAAGGATTCACTATTCTATGATGATCTTTTTTTTTGGGTAAAGGGTTACCCCGGTGATTCTATTAAAACAACCGCAAATAAGAACAAGTAGTGAGGATGAGTTCCACACTAGTTCATATACAGGACATGCCCCATATATGTAAATCAAACAAAACAAATGAAACCTATGGCACCACATAACCTAGTCTATGTTACATCATGAACAGATATCTAGTAGACAATATAAAAAACACAAAAACAAAACCCATCATCCTCCATCATCAAATACGAAATAGCCACAAATCATCAGCATCTTAACATGAAACAAAAAACGTCTATCCATTGTAGAACTTTGTGGTTGAGGTGCTTGCCCTTGCTCTAGAAGATGAAGAATGTATACCCGAAGTCATGAATTCATTAGTTTCATTATAGACTTCAACAACCTCCTCCTCATCTGAATCCTGCTTGTCACTCCTCTGCGTAGCCTTCTTCTCCACTCGACCCAAAGTAATACCTCCCTGACCTCCATCATCGTCCTTAAGGACATCAAAAGGGTTTGACGTTGAAACCTGGTTCGGACTCCTCAAGGACGATTTTGGTTTAGGTTTTATAACTGGTCTATAAACTACTTTAGGTTTCTGATTTTTCATGTGGAGACCTTGGTTGTTAGCTTTCTTCTTCTTGGCACCCACAACCTGAAAATCATCAGTAATCTTTTCAGAATCCCTCGTCGAAGCAACCTGAGGGTTCTTTGGGCACGAGCTATCTTCATGACCAAACACATAGCAAGAAGAACACCTTAAAGGCTCCCAATCATATTCAATTTTAACCTCCACCATTGAATGACCATTACCTTCTAAGGAAGGAATAGCAACAGTAACACTCCTCTTTAAATCGGCCCCAGCCTGAACCTCAATGAGAGCTCTAGCATAACTGCTTCTACCCCAAGACTCAGCACACATCGTGGCAGTATACGAATCCAACATCTTAGGCACCCCTATCTTAGAAGCGACCAAGCTAAGACCATCCTCAGTATATGCCGCTAATGGCACATCATGCATCTTGTCATGACCCATTGCAGGAATCTTGATGAAGTTAGGACCAGGGCCCTTAGATTCATCCGATTAGAGGATGATAAAAGGATCCAAGAAAGACTGGCAGGATCCTCGAAGCAGGAAACGCAAGGATCCTACTTAAGGAACAACAAATCTAAATCATACAACAAGTCTTATAATCAGAACGTACATGCAGTGGAGCAAGAAGAGGATGAAGAGGATTATCCTCCCATCTTTGAATATTGCTTTTCTGTTGATAATAATGAACTAATCCTTGCAATGCAGAATATAGGTGAAAAAGCAAGATGGCCCAGAAAGAGTGATAAACCAGCTGCAACAAAGGACAAATCCAAATGGTGTGCATATCATGAAGATTTCGGTCATCTTACTGAAGAATGCATTGCACTCAGAAAGGAGATTGGTTACTTGTTAAGCAAAGGGCATTTGAAGGAGCTGCTTGGAAGAAAAAAGTCAAGGATCCAGGATCCTGAAAAAGTTCCAGAAAGAGCTCCTGCTCCTCCTGCTGATGCACAAAACATCAATTTCATATCTGGTGGATCAGACATATGTGGCACTTCCTTTTCAGCAGCCAAGAGACATGCCAAAGAAACCAAGATGGATAATGGAGATAGACCCATTCGAACCTCGACCCTTACACAGGAGAAAGTTATAACCTTTGATGAGGATGATCGTGTGGATATTCAGGATCCTCATCATGGTGGCCTTGTTATTACATTGTTTATATCTAATCATTTTCTTCGCATGATCCTGATAGATGGAGGAAGCTCAGTGAACGTCATTCAGCTTGATGTCCTCAAGAAGATGAACATCCCTGAATCAGAAATTGTCCCAAGATCTTCGGTTCTTGTGGGATTCAGTGGCGAAACCAAGAACACATTAGGGGACATTAAGCTTCCCATTTACATTGAGGGAGTTAATTCTTTTCAAAAATTTTGTGTTATAGATTGCTTATCCTGTTGCAATGTTATCCTTGGCAGGCTATGGATACATGACATGAAAGCAGTTCCATCTACATATCACCAATGTGTGAAACTCCCTACCCCATGGGGTGTGGCCAAGATAGAAAGTGACCAACAGGAGGCTAAAAATTGTTACACTTCATCCATGAAGCCAGCCTCAAGACCTAGGGAGCAATAGAAATTAAAGTATCCTCCAAGAGATGTCCTGGAGGCAAGAGAACAAGATGTGAAAGATATCCTGATGGATCCCCGGGATCCTGAATCCAAAGTCTTCATAGGATCCGGGATCCTTAATGACAGCGAACAGGATTTAATATCCTTCCTCAAGAGCAGAAGAACTACCTTTGCCTGGAAGCATGAGGACATGACATGTATTTCCAAAGATATTATCACTCATAAACTTGGCATTGACAGGTCATTCAAACCCATACATCAAAAGAAGAGGAAGTTTGCACCTGAAAGGAATGCCATCATCCAGAAGGAGGTAGATCAACTGCTCAGAGCAGGTATGATTAAAGAGGTTAAGTATCCAAGATGGTTAGCCAATGTGGTGGTTGTTCAAAAGAAAAATGGAAAGTGGAGGGTATGTGTCGATTTTAATGATTTAAACAAGTCATGTCCCAAGGATCCTTTCCCATTACCACACATTGACTCCATGGTGGATGCTACCGCGGGTCATGAGTTGTTGACTTTCAAGGATGCTTCATCTGGATTTCAATAAATTCAGATGGAACCATCCGATCAAGAGGATACAGCCTTTAAGACCCCAACTGGTATCTATTGTTATATTGCTATGCCATTTGGACTAAGAAATGCAGGTGCTACCTATCAAAAGCTAGTCAATATAATGTTTAAAGAACAAATTGGACACACTATGGAAGTTTATATAGATGACATGGTGGTCAAGTCCAAGAAAGCTGAGGATCACCTTAGAGACTTGAAGGAAGCATTTGATATCCTCGATAAATTCAACATGAAATTGAATCCTTCAAAATGTCACTTTGGTGTAAAAGCTGGAAAGTTCCTAGGCTATATGGTAACAAAAAGAGGGATCGAGGCGATTCCAGAACAAATCAAGGCGATTGTGAATATTAAATCTCCTGCCAATGCCAAGGATGTGCAAAGGTTGACAGGGAGGATCGCAGCCTTGAACAAGTTCATCTCGAGGTCATCAGAGAAATGCAAGGAATTCTATGATATCCTGAGAAAGAACAAGAAATTTGAGTGGACTGAAAAGCATGAGAATGCTCTCAAAGCCCTTAAGGATTACCTATCCTCAGCCCCGGCCTTAATGAAACCAGAAAAAGGGGATATATTATCCTTATATTTGGCAGTCTCTTCTAAGGCAGTAAGTGTAGTTCTTGTTAATGAAGGTACATAACATCCTGTATATTATGTAAGTAAAAGTTTGCTTGATGCTGAATCCAAGTATTCACATTTAGAAAAACTTATTCTTGCTTTGATTATGGCATTTACTAAATTACGCCATTATTTTGAAATTCATACTATTGTTGTTAAGACTAATTTTCCAATTAAGAATGTACTCAGGAAACCCGAAATGTCAGGAAGGATGGCCAAATGGGCAGTCAAGCTCAGTGCTTATGATCTAAGATATGAGCCAAGAACTGCCATTAAATCCCAAGCCTTAGCTAACTTTGTGGCTGATTTCAGTAGTGATCTACAAAGGGAAGCTGAGTTAGAAGTTCAACAGCTAGAAGAAACTAAGGATCCTTGGATACTCTTCACGGATGGAGCCTCTAATGTCAAGGGAACTGGACTAGGAGTACTACTAAAATCGCCACAGGGGGACATAATACCCCACTCTATTGCTTGTGAGTTTCAAACTACTAATAATGAGGCTAAATAGGAAGCCTTGATAGCTGGTTTGCAAATTGCCAAGCACATGAGGATCAGGTTGTTTTGGTCAGAAAATCTGATGATGATAATGCAACCAAACTCTTTGTATAGGGGAATGATGCTTAAAATGTGTAACAACAATGAGGATCACTTCAATGTAGAATGCACAAACAACACAAGGATTTATACGGGGAAAAAGCCCTTGATCAAGAGTTGATCTCCGGCACAAAAAACCCCGGGTGATGGAAACTACCGATCACCAAGCTCAAATAAATGAATAAACGTTTACAACTTCGGATAGTAACGAGCTAGGTACAAGGATCACTACGGTGGAATGTGTAAAAAATGTAAGTAATTGCTAAGTGTTTGAACGAGAGCTTGTATGAGAGCGTTTTCAAGTGTGTGAAACTGCTAAAAATGACTAAGTGTCACTAACTAGCTCGTTACCCCTTTCAAATAAGAAAAATATCTAGTTAACAAACTCTCCGACTTTCGGGCCAAGCCTCCACGTTCTCCATAACGTCTAGTTTTGATCTAGCACGTGCAGAATACTTCAGGAATATTCTCCAGGAATGTCGCTAAGACTTGGTCAAGCTTGATATACCTGCGAGACATTTCAAAAACACAAGTAAACAATCGTCAGTAAGAGGATCCTTAAAGTGATCCATGATCCTGATCCTGAAGCTCTTCTGAGGATCACCACCTGTCACAGAAGTAAGGATCACTAGTTAGGATAACGAATAAGGATCACTAATTGTTAGAAAATCCTCCCCTAACAATTGCCCCCAAAATATAAGGAGTAATTTGTAAAATTTGACGAGTTATATTTTCTTAATCTTATCCGTAACAAACTAACGGATATATAGCCGTTAATTTTGAACTAGCCGTTGCGATGATGATGTCACGGAAGTGACAACCTGCAAGATCATGATTATAAATAGAGATATAGATAGGATCACTATGCATTTAAATTCGAAAGAAACTCCCTTTATAATCTCAGTTGAAGATCGATCAGGTATCTCTTTCTCCTCTCTCTACCTTTCTTACTCTGTTCTTCTTTCTTTACCTTAATCACTTCAAGAATGTTGCTCCGAAATTCCCCGGCTAAGGATCACAAAAAGGATAGCCCTCTGAAGAGTCAGAAGATCGTCAAGGACTCGGTGAACGAGAGGTGCTGCTTTACCGATGCACAGATTGATACCATCCGTCACCGTTTTCCAGCGAATGTCTTTTTCAAACCCTTCGATTCAACTGTTCTGAGCGACTATGTTTCTGATACATGGGTCGCCTTCCCAGTCACTCCATTTGCTATAGGGTACACCTATCCTTTCCCGGAGTTCACACAATCCTTCTTTTCCCTTACCGGCATATCTTACGTTCAAGCCATGCCGATGATCTGGAGGGTTTTATACACCCTAGAGAGGATCATCGAGCAGGAGAGTCTTGATTTAGGAATGTCAGAACTAGCGGAGTTGTATGATCTTACTACCTTCGGATCCCACCGTTATTTGTTTAAACGGAAACCCGGCGCTGATCACCCTCTTCTCAAAGTCACCAAAAACGATAAAGATTGGAAGCGTCGCTTCTTCTTTGTAAGGAGGGATACCATTTCAGATGGAGAGCATTTACCAAGAACATGGTCCACCAATGGTAGGCTGGAGGATCCTGAGAAGGATCACCAGATGGTCATGTTTTTGTAATAGGATCACTAACCCCTTCTTTGTCTTGTGTCATGCAGCCATCTCCTTTTCACGTCTCATCACAACACCTGCGACCAGGGAAAGACTTGCTACTTTCTGGGGACTTGACCCTGAAACTAGAACTTTTAAGACAACAACCCAAGACTCACAGGAGGTATCCTCAGGCTCTGTCACAATGTCGAGTAAGTATCCTTGTTTATAATTAAATAAATAATTAAATGTTTATTAAGAAAAGATACTTATCTTATTTTGGTTGTGTAGGCGCTGGAAAATCTGCCAAAGCCGCTTCAAGGTTCAGTGTCACCGATCTCACCACTGTTAAATCCTCCAAAAGAAAGGTTCCTACTAGCCCGACAGCCTCAATCCCCAAGGCACCCCTCAAAGGGAAGGGAATCAAGAAGAGAAAGACTTCCGAGGCTGAGGATTTGCAGGGCCTGCCCTTAATTCGCCACCAGTTCCTCGAGTACTTCAATGATGTAAGGATCACTATCTCTGCTTGCATATCCTGCTGTTCTAAGGATCACTTGCTCTTGCACCGCTTTACCCTTTTCTTTTGCAGAAATTTGCTGAGATCGAGGATTACGTTGGTCACGTTGAGGATCAAGATCAGAAGATTGCTGATCTCCAGCAGGTTGCTGTGCTCAAGGATCTTGCAATTGCTGATCTTCAGAAGGAACTCAAGGATGCCAAGCAGAAAATGGCCAAGGTGCTGGTTAACTTTGATTATGAAAGGCAAGAGATCATGGATGATGCTAAAGTTTCTGCCGCCATAGCAATGTACAAAACCAAACTCCAAATGGCCTTGGAAGCTCAGGATCCTGCCTTCGACAAAGGCAACTGGGAGATTGAAGAATGGAAGGCAAGGCTGACTGAATTGGGTGATGAAGAAGAGGCTGAGGAGATTCTGGCAATTGAGGCTAGTGGCAGCGGGTTGAAGGATAAAGCTGAGGATGCAGCGGCAGGTGGTGATGATGCAGCGAAGGTGTAGGCTGCACAATTGGGCGATGATGGATATATGTGCTGAGGCCGGAGCCCAATTTTTAGTTTGATGGTTGTTTTTGTGGTTGTGATGTTTAAGACAATTTCATGGGTTGTACTTTGAACAATAGGTTTTTAGGATTAAGGATCATGTATGATCCTTTGGACAATAGGCAGGATTGCAATTGGTGGAGGGATCCTCTGTTTGGGGGATGAAGCCATTGTGATCCTGCTGCCTTTATATTCCTGCACTACTTTTGAACTCATTATCATGGACACCCTTTACCTACCCCAGCGGACGGGCCACGTTTTGCTGGTAGAAGCTCGGGTAGGTAATTTTGACAACCTTTAAAGGGTTAGTCTTATGTTAATAAATAAAAACTTAACCTTTTGTCGCTTATCTTGTGTTGTTATCCTTTTTAGTATGTTATTTTCCAACTGTTATAATGTTCAATTTGTTTATACTTGTCAAGCCTTGAAAAACTAGGAAAGATATCCAAAAAGTTTAGGATATGAACAAGGATCACATATCCCATAACAGATAAGTTTTAAAAATTGACATGATTTAAAATTTATAAGTTCAGTTGTCAAGTATAAGGGTCATTTAAAAGAATAATAAATAAAATCCAAAGAGTTAAGGATCATACCTGAGGACCCAAGTTAGAATTCTAACCATAATAAGGATAACTATAAGATAAACCTTAGAGTGAAATAAGGATGAAGGATCCCTAACTGCCCACCTTCAAGGACCTGACATAGAGCACAACTTGGGACTAAGCCGATATAAGAAAAGAGTTAGCAACTGGGGACAAGCCCAAGGATAACTGGGGACAAGCCCAAGGATAACTGGGGACGAGCCCAAGGATCGTATGTAAACTGGAGTATGGCCCTAACTGGCGACTATCCAAACTTAGTGACATGAAGATGCCAAAACCTTAGCTAACGTGAAAACGTTAGAAACCTTATGAACGGATGTATGGTACGTCTACCATTATACGTAGGATCCTAAGCATAGCCAGAACAATGGAATTATCAGCCCCTATAATGAGTACTGGTCCCAAAGCCTTGAACTATACCAGGATCACCGTGCGCTGCAGGCGGAATCTGGGGACAAGCCCAAATAACTGGGGTTAAACCCAAAGGACGGATTGCTTCTGTGGATAACCGATGTTGTGCTGAAGATACCTGAGCTTTCAAAACTTGAACTCACGTGAGAGATGGATAAAGGATACATGATCCTTATCCTTAGATGAAAAAATTAAGAAATGAAATAGTTCAAGATTAGGATATTACCTGAGTAAGGATCACCGATACTTTGAGGATCCTTTAAGGATATCTCTTTGATGAGGATCACCTATAACATAAGGATCCTGCTTACATGAAATATTTCTTCAAGTGGACAGCATTCCAAGCTCTTGGTAGCAATTCACCTTCCATGGTTAGCAACCTATATGCCCCCTTTCCTGCTTCAGCTTCAATCAAATAGGGGCCTTCCCATTTTGGAGCCAATTTTCCATCAGCAGGATTGGTGGTATTCTGAAATGCTTTCCTTAACACCATATCTCCAACTTGAAACCTCCTGATCCTGACATTTTTATTGTAAGCACCAGCCATTCTTTGTTGATAACTGGCCATCCTGATCCTAGCCATATCCCTGATTTCTTCAATAGTATCCAGGTCTTGAGCCAAGTTTTCATCATTTTCCTCAGGATCACGGGTACTTGTTCTAGCAGTAGGAACCACCATTTCTGTTGGGATCACTGATTCTGCCCCAAACACCAAAGAGAATGGTGTTTGACCAGTAGCATTCTTAGGGGTTGTCCTGTCAGCCCAGAGCACATAGGGTAGCTCTTCTGCCCATTTTCCTTTCTTGGATCCAAGCTTCTTCTTCAAGTTGTTGATGATGATCTTGTTGGATGATTCTGCTTGACCATTAGCTTGTGGGTGGACTGGTGTTGATGTTATCATCTTAATCCCCCAGCTGTCACAAAAGTTAGTGGTTCTGCCCCCAATAAATTGGGAACCATTATCACATATAATCTCAGAAGGAATTCCAAATCTAGTTATAATATTTCTTTTAATGAAGGATATAACTTCCTTTTCTCTGACTTGGGCAAAAGCTTCAGCCTCTATCCACTTGGAGAAGTAATCAGTCATAGCTAACATGAATACTTTCCCACCAGGTGCCTTAGGGAGCTTACCAACTATATCCATACCCCATCTCATAAATGGCCAAGAGGAGGATATAGGATGCAATAATTCAGCTGGTTGATGAAGGATATTGCTGTGTCTCTGGCAAGGATCACATCTTCTGGCGTACTCCACAGCATCTTTCTTCATGGTTGGCCAATAATATCCTGTCCTCAGGATCCTTGAAAATAAAGCCCTGCCCCCAGTGTGGTTTCCACAATCTCCTTCATGGAAGTCTTTTAAAACTTCCTGAACTTCAGGATCCTCAATGCATCTCAAGTATGGTCCTGCAAGAGATCGTCTATACAACATATTATTCATAATTGTGAATTGAGATACCTTAGATTTGAAAGCCCTAGGGTTTTCTCCTGTAGGAATCTCTCCATGTTGTAAGTATCTCATAATTGGTGAGATCCATGATCCGGATCCTGAATAGGATTGAGTATCCTCAGTGGGGATCATTGCAGAATTATTCCCTATCTCCATAGCCACATGATCCTCAATAGCTGGGGTTAGGATATGGATAATAGGGATCTTGATATCCTCTGGGATCTTCAAAGATGATCCTAAGTTAGCCAATGCATCAGCTTCTGTATTTTCTTCCCTTGGTACCTGTGACAAACTAAAGGAAACAAAAGAGAGTGCCAAACTTTTGACTATCTCCAAATATTTGGTTAGCTTTTCACCTTTAACAGCATATGATCCATTAAAGTGATTTGTAATTAACAAAGAATCTACATGTACCTCAAGATACCTGATCCCCATATGCTTTGCAATTTGCAAACCAGCAATTAAGGCTTCATATTCAGCCTCATTATTAGTGGTTTGGAACTCACAAGCTATAGAATGGGGTATTATGTCCCCCTGTGGCGATTTTAGTAGTATTCCAAGCCCTGTGCCTTTGACATTTGAGGATCCATCAGTGTGGAGTATCCAAGGATCCTTGGTCTCTTCTAGCTGCTGGACTTCTAACTCAGCTTCTTCTTGTAAATCACTACTGAAATCAGCCACAAAGTCAGCTAATGCTTGGGATTTGATAGCTGTCCTAGGCTCATATCTTATATCATAGGCACTCAGCTTCACTGCCCACTTAGCCATCCTTCCGGACATCTCTGGTTTCCTGAGGACATTCTTAATTGGAAAATTAGTTTTGACAATGATAACATGAGTTTCAAAATAATGTCTTAACTTGGTAGATGCCATTATTAATGCAAGGATAAGTTTTTCAAGGTGTGAGTACCTGGATTCGGCATCAAGTAAACTTTTACTTACATAATAAACGGGATGTTGTGTACCTTGATGATCCTTAACAAGGACCGCACTTACTGCTTTTGAGGATACTGCGAGATACAAGGATAACACTTCACCTTTTTCTGGTTTCATTAAAGCCGGGGCCGAGGACAGGTAATCTTTGAGGGCTTTTAAAGCATTTTCATGCTTCTCCGTCCACTCAAATTTCTTGTTCTTCCTTAGGATATCATAGAATTCTTTACATTTCTCGGAGGACTTGGATATGAATCTGTTCAAGGCTGCTATCCTTCCTGTTAACCTTTGAACATCCTTAGCATTGGCCGGAGATTTGATGTTCACTATTGCTTTGATTTGTTCCGGGCTAGCTTCAATGCCTCTCTTAGTCACCATGTATCCTAAGAATTTACCTGCTTTGACACCAAAATGACATTTTGAAGGATTAAGCTTCATATTATAGTTGTCAAGGATATCAAATGCTTCCTCCAAGTCTCGCAGGTGATCCTCAGCTTTTAAGGATTTCACCACCATATCATCTATGTAGACCTCCATAGTTTGTCCAATCTGATCCTTGAACATCATATTCACCAGCCTTTGGTACGTTGCACCTGCATTTCTCAATCCAAACGGCATAGCAATATAGCAATATATACCAGTTGGAGTCATGAAGGCTGTATCCTCTTGGTCGGATGGTTCCATTTGGATTTGTTGAAATCCAGATGAAGCATCCATGAAAGTTAACAGTTCATGACCCGCAGTTGCATCCACCATGGAGTCAATGTGGGGTAAAGGGAAAGGATCCTTGGGACATGCCTTATTTAAATCGGTAAAATCGACACATACCCTCCACTTTCCGTTTTTCTTTTGAACAACAACCACATTGGCCAACCATCTTGGATACTTGACCTCTCTAATCATACCTGCCCGGAGCAATTTTTCTACCTCTTCCTGGATAATGGCATTCCTTTCTGGTGCAAACTTCCTTCTTCTTTGATGTATTGGTTTGAAGGATCTGTCGATGCCGAGTTTATGGGTGATAACATCTTTGGATATACCAGTCATGTCTTCATGTTTCCATGCAAAGGTAGTCTTTCTCCTTTTGAGGAAGGATATGAGGTCTTCTTTCATTTCGCCAAGGATCCCTGATCCGATATAGATTTTGGATTCAGGATCATCAGGATCCATGAGGATTTCTACCACATCCTGCTCTCTGGCCTCCAGGACATTCCTTGGAGGATACCTTGATTGCTATTGCTCCCTTGACTTCGAAGCTGGTTTCATCGATGAAGTGTAGCAATTCTTAGCTTCCTGCTGATCACTATCGATCTTTACTATTCCCCAAGGACTAGGGAGCTTCACACATTGATGGTAAGTAGATGGGACTGCTTTCATATCGTGTATCCAGGGTCTGCCAAGGATAACATTACAACAAGATAAACAGTCAATAACACAAAATTTTTGATAAGAGTGTAAGCCTTCAATATATATTGGGAGCTTAATGTCCCCCAGGGTGTTCTTAGTTTCGCCACTAAATCCCACGAGCACGGAGGATCTTGGTATGATCTCTGATTCGGGGATACCCATCTTCTTTAGAACGTCAAGCTGGATAATGTTCACTGAACTTCCTCCGTCTATTAGGATCCTGCGGACAAAACAGTTAGATATAAAAAGAGTAATAACTAAACCATCGTGATGAGGATCCTGGATATCAGTACGATCCTCTTCATCAAAGGTTATGACTTTTCCTTCGGAGACACTCGATGTTCGAACTGGCCTTTCTCCGTTATCCATTTTAGTTTCCTTCGCATGCCTCTTAGCTGCTGAGAAGGATGTGCCACAAATGTCGGATCCCCCAGAGATAAAGTTTATCACTTGTGCGTCTGCCGGAGGGGCTGGAGCCTTCTCAGGGATCCTTTCAGGATCCTGAGTCCTTGACTTTTTCCTACCCAACAACTCTTTTAGATGCCCTTTGCTCAACAAGTACCCAATCTCCTTTCTTAGTGCAATGCATTCTTCTGTGAGGTGCCCAAAATCTTCATGATATGCACACCACTTTGATTTATCCTTATTTGCAGCTGGCCTTTCATTCTTTCTTGGCCATCTAGCTTTATCACCTAGGTTCTGCAAGGCAAGGATTAGTTCATTGTTATCAACACTAAAGCAATATTCAGAGATTGGAGGATAATCCTCATCGTCCTCTTCTTGATCAATAGAATGCACGTTCTGATTATCAGATTTGTTGTAGGATCTGAACTTGTTGTTTCTGAATGAGGATCCTTGCTTATCCTGCTTTGAGGATCCTGTTATCCTCTCCTGAATCCTCTTATCATCCTCTAGCCGGATGAACCTGAGGGCCCGGGTTCTTACCTCATCTAGGTTCCTGCACGGTGTCATAACAAGATCATCATAAAATAAGGAATCCCTAAGTAATCCCATTTTGAAGGCCTCAACAGCCGTGGCTATATCTAAGTTGGGAATGTCTAAGGATTCTTTACTAAATTTGGTAATGTAATCCCTTAATGATTCATTATGACCCTGGGTTATCCTATATAAATCACTAGTTAATCGTTCAAATTTTCTACTACAAGAAAACTGAGTATTAAACAAGTTAACTAGGTTTGCAAATGAGGTAATAGAATAGGGAGGAAGACTTAGCAGCCACTTGAGTGCTGATCCAGTAAGAGTGGATCCGAATCCTTTGCATAGGCATGCTTCCTTTAACTTTTCTGGGATTGGATTGATCTCCATCCTCTCCCTATATTGTGCTATGTGTTCTTCAGGATCCGTCGAACCATCGTACAATTTCATTGTAGGCACATGGAACCTCTTGGGTATCTCAGCATCACAGATTGGTGGTGCGAAGCGAGATATCTTGTGGCTCCCATCTGCAATCTCTGGAA